>JAPZEB010000006.1:26883731-26897365 GCA_029783705.1 Chaetodon striatus
AGTCAGCACATCCTGAGTTGTCAGCAGAATAGTGTTTTCAACCAACTCATGGAGTCAGCTGAATTAGCTAGTGAGCTGCAGTTTTCAGTAGTGATGCGTGCAATTAGCCATCTAAACGTCCACCCCCTCGCTAGTCGGTCCCAGAAATTTTAGTCGGTTAAACCAGTTACTGTGTCATTTAGTGTATAAGGTTGCATAATTGTCATGCAGCTGCCCGCCACTAGTGGGTGCTACAGAGCCGTCAGAGAGCAGTCCTTCTCCCTGCGGTAATACTCCAGCAAACGAGTTTGAGTTTTAAAACAGCACGGTGGTAAATAAGAGCAATGTCCTCTCACAAAACCGGCGAGGTTTGGCATTACTTTGATCGAGAAAATGAAAACAATGTAGGCTGAGTCCGAAAATAAACTGGCATATAATCACTCGACTGGAGCAATGCGCAACCACATTCAACTCAAGCATTTGGATGTTAACCTGCACAGAATGATGGCTGCTGCTGCTAGGGGTGTTAGGCACACACAGCCCAAATTAACATCTTTTCAGCCGGAGACGCTGTGATCCTGCCCGGTTTGAGAAAATAACGCAGCTCATCATGACAATGACCTCGCAAGATATGCCTCCACTTAACTTTGTTGAAGGTAAAAGCTTCAGGTGTTAATGCAATATGTGGAGCCTGAATGTTCATGTTCACATTCATACTGCATGTCACAAAGTATTTTGTACTTCAGCTGCATTTAAAATCCAACATGGTTGTTGAAGATTGTTATTAAATGTTTGACAATGTTTCAAATACTTAACAATAAATTGTGCTAAATTTTGATTGTTTTTTGAGTGTTTTCGTCTTTTTAGACTAGTTGACTAGTCTTAATTAAAATTTTCGTTTAGTTCCCAGGAACATCACTAGTTGTTAGTTTAGCTGATAAAATCAATAGTTAGAAAAGAGAAACCTGCTTTTGTCTACCTCTGAAATCAAGATCCCATTGTTTCATAAATGACCATGTATTTGGAATAGTGGATTGCCCACCATTATCATTACAAATTCACCATCATGATAGGAAATGCCAAAACATTAAGCTTTAAGGTATGGCCCCTAATTGTGTAAAAACCTTGAAGGGGAATTCTTTTCGCTAGTCTCCAGCAAGGTCAAAGGTCAGGGTCAGCTAAAGAGCAGCAGCCCTGGGGCTGTATTCATTAACATGCTGAGAATACTAGAGTGTTCCTGTGTTAGCCTCAACATTACTAGCAAGATCCCGTTGATGCAGTCTTTTTAAAGACGTGATTGGTTTAGCTGGCAAAAAAAAAAAAAAAAAGAATTGTGTGACAATATGAGAATGTGAAGGCGCTCTAGCCGTTTGAGTGACCTCTGCTGATAAAAGGTTGCGACAGACCCAAGTCATTACTGCTGCACAGTTTTTCCAGTTTCAAAATATCTTACTATTGTGATCACTTTCATTTCTGCATAATGCATTATTGCATCGGGTGGAAGATGTCAGCGCATCTCTAATGAGAACTACCACAAACATGACCTCGGCACAATCTAATCCGTAGAGTTTCATGAACTCGCTGCCATTTCATGTTTGGAGAATATTCTCCTCTTTGTCTTTTCACCATTTTGTCCTTGAAATACTCTTAAGCTTTTGAAAAGTCCTCCTGCATACTCTCAACAGTTTGTCATCCTAGGAGCTATTTCAGGGGCTAAGATCCTTTGTGAATGACTTTTACCTTCACCAAAAGATAAGTGTTAGCTGTACAGGTAAATTCTTAACATAACATCATAATTCCAAGAATTTTCTTAAAATTTTGCCACAAGGAGCAACTCTTCGAACAATGAAACTTAAAGAATAAGGTCCCTTGTGGCTGTTTGCAATTCATCTTTTTATATACTTTATTAATCCTGCAAGGGGAAATTCAATGTTTTCACTCTGCTGTCATTTTTTTCATATACACACAGGTCCGAAATGCACACACATGCACAAACAGGACCTATACATGCATAAAATGGAGAGCTGTCAGAGTGAGGGGGCTGCCCATGGACAGTGGTTGGGGGGGTTAGTGCCTTGCTCAAGGGCACCTAGGCAGTGCCCAGGAGGTGAACTGGCACCTCTCCAGCTACCAGTCCACACTCCATATTTTGGTCCGAGTGGGGACTTGAACCGATGACCGTCCGGACTGAGCTACTGCCGCCCAGGACAGTCTTCAGGACAGGACAGTGTGATGGGTGTCATGGATGTGACTGTAATGACGGCTTGATCCAGAGTCTTGTGACTGGACAGTGTCAGTATTTGGTCCATCATGTGCCGCTCACTCAACGACTCAAACTGTATGTTTGTGACAATATAGATGACAGTGATTATCAACAGCCTATTAGCACGACCTCAACATGACCTGTTGGACAGCCGAACTGAGCTTTGTTCTTCCACGGCTTCCAGTGGGATCCATCCACCCCTAGACACACACACACACACACAAATGGAACACATATACACTTGGAGGATGCTGTAAAATACTATATATACACAAACACATTTTATATGACAAGAGGAAAAGATCGCCAGTCGCTAGGCTAATTTATACAGTGTAAAATGCCATAGGCTTATGCTTATAACGTTAGCATGTTGTATTTTTTGGAAAACGTGTTTAGTATGAGACAGTTGTTTTCTCAGTGAACCCTGTGAGTAATAATGGAGCAAAATCGTGTACCATTACTTTTGTTAAAAGTTGCTGTTGTCAGTGGTTTTATATGGGAAGAAGAAAAGATCTAGGGTAATTTATACAATGTAAAATGCCCCAGGCTTGTGCTAATCACGTTAGCATCTTATCTGTGTTTGGAAAATGTGTTTAGTACTACAGTTGTTTTGTCAGTGAACCCTGTGAGTTGTAATGGATCAAAATCATGTACCGTTACCTTTGTTAAAAGTTACACTGTATAAATTAGCCTAGCAACCGGCAATCTTTTCCTCTTCTCATATAAAACCATTAACAACAGCGACTTTTAACAAAGGTAACGGTTATTAGCATATAGGCCATAGGCTTGTGCAAATAACATAAGCATGTTGTATTTGTGGGAAAATGTGTCCAGATAAAGACAAGTGTTTGTCTGTGAATGCTGCAAGTTATAGTGAAGCCAACTTGCATACTTGTGTTTTAAATTGTGTCCCTTGAGCCATGCTTAATGTGTGTTTAATGTGTGTTTTGATTCAACTGAACTCTACAGCGCTTCACAGAAACCCCACTGCAGATTAGTGTTTTGGAGGTGTAACTGCAGAGTGACACAGACACACCACAAGGGCATAGGCCACGTGCATAGGCTAGGCATAGGGTCTGCTGCAGGAGTATAAATCACGCTTAATACTGCTCACTGTATGTTGTTTTATTATAAACTCACACCTGGATCCTCACATGAAAGATTACTGCGGCATTTGCTGTTGATTTTGCGCTGTCTTTCTTTGTAATGACAAGCTAACTGACACATCCTGAGCTATAGCCTTGTTATCGTTGGGGGTGTAAATAAATCAGGCTATGGCCATCTTTGGGCAAATGTGGAGGGACAAGTCTGGAAGTTGAATGGCAGTGCCCTGTCAGGCCATGCAGGTAATGAATGTGGGGAGTGTGTGTATGTGTGTGTGTGTGTGTGTGTGTGTGTGTGTGTGTATGCATGTGTGAGGAAAAATCTATATAAACCTGTGAGAAATTTATTTTTGACTTGTGTTTACATGCAAGACAGAGCCTTTCATAGGCTAGTGTGTATGTGTATGTGTGCACGTGCGCATGCTTGTGAGTGATTATGCACACTTACATAAATGAATGAAGTCTGTGCTTGCAGTAAATTTGGGCCTCTTGAATTTAAATTGCTCATAAAATTGGGTCAGAGAAAATTGTTGCTAATTGCATTTTATTTCTAATCAGCCTGAAGCAACAAGAATGGAAAAAAAGCCAAGGACAGTAGATGATGAATTAGATGACAGAAGTGCTCGTCATATCTGTTCATTAGACGAGACAGCTCGGTGCAGATGCAACAACCATGATTAGCTTTGCTGTTCCGGCTGTGTGTGTGTGTGTGTGTGTGTGTGTGTGTGTGTGTTTACTTTCGTGAATTATTGGCATGAGCCCAAACACAGTGTTGTCCTCTTAGCTTTAAGCTCAATTGTCTTGTACACTGAAGGACAAACAAACACTCCTTTTTTCCCTCTGTAAAGACAACAGATGGATTGCTTTACTTTAATTACAGCACATTGGAGAAGGTTTGTCCTTCCAAGTATTACTTTTACCACACAGGCAAAAGTAGAACTTCACACTAACCTCACAGCCAGATACACTGCAAGGCCAAAGGTGTGTACAAGAGAGTACCATGCTTGTTGTCAGTGTTCCAGTTCATTCCAAAGGTGTTGGATGGGGTTGAGGTCAGAGCTCTGCGCAGACCAGTCAAGTTCCTGTACACTAAAATGGGAAACCATCCCTTTATAGAGTTTGTATTGGGCATGGGGCATTAACATGATGAAACAGGACAGAACCGAACACAAACTGCTGACACAAAGTAAGAGGAGTGTCATTTCCACCAAGCAGTCCGGTTCAGTTGTATTCAGTTTGCTACACACTACAATAGTTATTTCTTTTTTTTTTTTGTTTCCTTTGTCAAAAGTTGTGGATGGTACCAATAGAACTGTTTCATTTCTCACCATTTTTTCGTCACTCCCCTGTTGAGGTACCTACCACTATGATCTGAGACTAAAGAGTAGAGCTGGAAACAATTGCAATCTGTTTGTTGGTCAACAGAGAATCAACACTTGCTCAGACTACAGTGGACAGTAACTACTGTTCCTACGGTGGCAAGTTTACATACATTAGTCAGCTATAACTATAAAATGAATGGATGTTTTCCTGCCTTTTTATCTTTACTAGTTTGAAGATAGCAGCTATAAGGGAAAAAAAGTAATTCATTGAGCCTTTCAAAGGCCTCAGTCAGCAGCTATCAGCAATTTTTAAAGGTAAAATGCTATGATGGTGACAATGGCAAACATTTTGCCTCCTCAACATCATCATCATAGCATTTTCACTGAGGGAAAAAGTGCAGCCTCACAAAGCTGCTAGCATGGCTGTATACTCTGTCTTGTTATTTATTGTTTTCTCCATCTCTTTTGTCTTCTCTCTTTTATCTCCAATGAAAGGCGCTCAGTATTAAAGCTTACACACTTACTTTTGTTTGGTTTTACTCCAGCTTCAACTGCACTCTGTACTTTGCATTCAGTCAAAGCAACCTCTTTGCAGCAAATGTAGGTTTCTAGCTTGTTTGTCCTTATTTTCAGATAACCTCCAACAAAGATCTGCACCTGTGAACGGTCCATGCGAGGTCAAACAGCACACGTGCCAACAAAGGGACGGGGCCACTGTGGCTGACCTGATTCTCTGCAGGGTCTCGCTGCTACAAACGGCCCGCTGTCAAGCACTAATGGGAAATAATGGCTGCAGCAGCATCACAGCGGCAGGCTGGGCTCGCTGGGGACCGGGGTGAAGGTATTGGGGTCACATCTTCCGACAGCGCCTTGCATTCTCGCACAGATAGCTACATACTGCACAGAGAGAAAACATCTGGAGGGAAAGTGGCGAACAATGACGTCGGCCAGATGAGGTTGTATGGAAGGCTGCGACTTTTGGGAAGTCAGAAGGGTTGATTGTGTGAAGCTTTGAAAGAAGTTGTAGGTTAGTCTCCTGGGGGGCTTTGGACCACAACACCATGATATTTTACTGGGAAACATCGTCATCTTTGAGCATACCGAAGGCTTCTGGGAAGGTCCATTTTCCTTTTTTGATTTAAATTATCATAGGTTCATAGGGTCAAGGACAGATGTGAAGGAAATTTTGGAAAAGCTTTATTTTATGGGTCTGTAATTTCAAAATAATTCTCTAGGTATTTCTTCCTATTTCTATTTTTTTTATTTTTTGGAAAGACCTATGTCATTAAGTAGGAAGCATTTATTTTGTTTTGTTTTATTTCTTTTTATTTTTTTTTTTTTACGAAAGCTTCATATAAATCCCAAGTAGTTATGAATTCCATTATTTCTGAATTGTCTGACAGCCCTTTCGTCAAATTTCACATGCTTACAGCTGACTGTAAAAAGACTAGGTTACACTGGCAAGTAATTGGAATAATGAACAGGAAATGTTCCAATTGATCAGTCCCTATTCTCTGTATCATTGGTACATAGTGCTGTCCACTGCACATCTGGTGGGTCATAGCAAAGTGATATCATGCAAATTAAAGTGCTAATTTCCCACACACTGCCAGCATTGCATCTATTAGAAATACTATGTCTCAATCAAGAACATTTGACTATCTTCTTACTTCAAAATGTTGCATTTCTAAAAAACATAGTGCTGACAGTGTGTGAGAACTCAGCACATGTCCTCATAAACACTACAAAATTACATAGTCTTGAAAATGACTGGTAGATTCTAGACCTGTAAAATAAAGTGTGACATGTGGAAGTTCAAGTCACCAACGTCCAGTGAAAAAATCTGTCAGTGCTGGGAAATAGCCTTCATGACATAACAGTGAGTTGATTGATTCAGAGAGACAAATACATTTTTAATAATATCAACCACAAACATCACTCTTGCATTAACTGCGTGGTAATATAATTCAGCGAGCAGATTTTTCCTGTTTCTCAATAAATAACAGATTTATTTTTTTTCAAAAACAGCAAGAGATTTTTATGTTCCCTTGTGAAGACTGAATCTCCACAGTTTGTAATAAATAGAGTTTATAATATGCTTCATGTAATACAAAGTGAAGAGAAAAAATGTGGATAAAATACAAATGAGCCACTGATCAAGCGCCAGAGTTCCTCAAAGTGATTCTGCATATGGTATAATAAGACTTTTTTTCTTTAACCCTGAGAAAAAAATCTTAATTAAGTGTTTTAAATATTAGGCAAAAACAAAACTAATGAGCCCTCTTCATTGCATGCATATAACCCTGTTGGTTTGGAACACTGACACTGTGGATCTAATGCAGAATCAATGAATTTGGGGGAGGCATTATGGTGAGGGACAGTGCAGTTTTTCTATGCAGACTCTCTCAAGTGTTTATCATTGAAATTTCAGGTCAATTCTCACTCAGTTTCAAACATTACGGATCAAAGAAGCACATTTTGAACCCACTCACCTCCGTCTCCAAAAGACAGTGATAGCTTCATTTCCTGAGCACACCTTTTTCTAAACTTCAGTGTATGAAATGGCAAAACTGGAGCAGGAAATTGCCAACACACTGAAACAACACACACAGACCAGGTTTGTTCTTTGTACTGAGAGCAATTTGAGTCATGAAAGAACAGCGCCTGTCACAGGTTATAATTTGTTGCATTATTTGAGTGTGACTAGGACCATGATTGAGTGTCCTAAATTACGGCCCTGGATTCTGTAGACATTTGCCACAGAGGTCCATTCATTTGCATCATCATTCTACAAATCAACAAAGGCAATCATAATGATTTCTGTGATGTCTGGCCTCGACTCCAGCCTTGCAATTTAAAATGTTTCAACTGAGTTACCGGACATGGCGTGTGGCTATTTTGTCATATGTTATTCATCCAGCCAACACCTTTAATTGTGTACCTATTTCATATTCAAACAGCTCTGGTTATCAAGAGGTCACTGCTTCTTTTTACATTTTAAAATGTACAGGCTGTGTTGCCTGTTCACCTCCAGCCTCCCCACATCATGAGTGCTTCTATTGTCTAATTATTCAGATTTTATTATCATTTGGCTTCATCAGTCTAAGCCAGCTTTCCATCCTTGTGTTTTATGTTTATGAAATAAAAAAACAACAACAACTTAACAGAATTAGATGTGAAGATACAGTTCCCAGGATATTGTTTCTAGAACAACCCCCTTTCTCCTGGAAATTACATTTATATAGAACCAGTAAATCTTCAGGGTAAGAGGTTACCTGTAATTTTAATGATATGATAAATCTGCATGTTCTTTAGAGACAGCAGTCATAATTCTCACAAAAACAAGGGTTTGTCAGAAAAATGTGAACAAGTCTTCAACTAACAGTCAAATGACATGTTTTCTGTGTGTTGTTAGGTTATGAAATGACCTTCATTGGACATTTTGACTTTCATTCATATCTGCTCCATATCATTGCATCCCAGTTAAAACCAGTGTTTTTAATTTCTAGTTCTTGTCTTGAATGTTTTCTCATTCAGAAAAGTTCTTTTGGCTCAGATAACTTTTATTAAGATTATTACGTTGTGTTGTATGGAGTGGGAGTTCTTCCAAAAAAACAGATCTGCACAGCCACTCAAGGCTCACAAAGCCCTTTCCACAAATATTTAATCAACACTGTTAGATTTGCGGATCACTTCTAGCCCTCCTGCTGAGCAATTACACACATAAAGCAGCTATACAGATAAAAACCCAAACTCATCAGAATTTACAAGTTCATTCCCCTCATTTGCTTTTTTGTTGTTGTTCTTGTTGTTGGACATGCCGTGTCCTGATGCTTTCAAAGACAAACTTCACACTGCAGTAGATCAGCTAACAAGATTCTGCCCTTGTTGTCATTTTGCCGGCGGTAACAGCTCTGCTGGCTTCACTTGGCAGGGCGGTTAAATTAGATGACTCGGCCTCTCCTGCGCTGCACGGCTCGACTTTGTGGCTGTTGGGTTAAAGATTGTTTCACGGCACAGACTCAGACAGATTTACTGAGTGGCAGACACACTATAAATATGCAGTAATGAAACTCATGAAATATTTATTGTCCAGCTTCTCCCTCCATCTTTTCACAGACAGGTGGGATGTGCTCCTGTGAAATAAGACTGAAAGATACTGGATGACATTACTGTAATGACTGCAAGATACTATTCAAGCCAATATTCAAATGGAGGATTTTAGCTCTAGTTATATTTACATAAATTAGTCTAAGAGAGGCTGTCAGGGGCCGTCCCCGGCTACAGAGCATTACTTTAGGACTTGCCAACACCCAACATGGGTTCCATACGAGCTGCATGGCAATAACATTCAATAATATGTAGGTCATGGCAAGTCAGTTAAAAAGTCAAACAAGTTTACAATGTGTGAGTGTGTGTGCTGGCATCGCATATACAAACCATTGTTTGCATTTTCACTGTCGTTCTAAGATTTAAGGAGGCTTAGGGGAAGCTATAGCACAGTGAAGCCTGTGAAGTTTTAGGACTGTGATAGATTTTTTATTGTTTTATCTCTGTATTGCAGCAAGTTGGGGATAAAATTATACAATGGCTACGGGGTGAAAGTGCTGCCTTTCAGTTGAGGTTGTTCACATCCATATTGGATCAACGGTGTCTGACTTGTGGCCATTTTTATACACAGTCCTTCAGTTGTAGGCCAATGCAGCAGGATAATGATCTTGAACACACAGACAAAGCAAACAGTGAACCAAACTGTGAAATGTTCTTGGCTGTCTGAATGATTCACATGACCTGAATTACACTGATCATTCACAGCTGATGACTACAACTAGAAGTGAGGATGGCAGCAGTATCGACCTGGCAGAGCAACAGCAAGGGAGTGTCTGGTGTTGTCTGTGAGAGTGCAAAATATCTGAAATTTGCCATTTAACACAAAAACTTAATTTAAGTTCATTTTAATTTCTTCAAGTTGTACCTCACTATGATTTCTTTCTACAGTATCTCTGCATTGCAACTATGGTAAGGTTATGGTAAGGTAAAGATCATGGTTATGGAAATTAAACTTAAGATAAGGTATGGGTACGATTAGGAAGACAAAAAACTTGCTTAAGATAAGTTTCTTTTTTCCTTGTTTTTTTGATGCCTCTAGTTTAACATCTAGGTTTGGATGAGTAGGTCCCTCTTTTGTTTGTCTCGTGCATGCAGGCGTGTCCGTGATGACATAATACATGGATGTAGCCACCTTGACGTCTCCAATTGGTTTGTGAACTCCCAGTTTAAGACCTGAAGTCTGGCATTTTGGCCATCGTTTTCTTGGATTTTCCGATCTATTTCCGCTTTTAAGCTGGGCATTTTAAGATGGAAGTCTATGGGGATTGACTCACTTTTGGAAGTTCCTAAAATAAGGAACTGCAGTTTTTGGCATTGTGTCAGCCCTGGAGGTAAAGGACATGGTTGAATATAATACATTGATAAAGTAATATTTTTTTACTATTACTTTAGTAGTTATTTTTATGAGCACAATTACTGCTCCTTGAGTCAGTGTGAAGTGGTAATGTGGGATGCATGATATATATGGGACCAATAAATTATCTGCTGATAATGGAACATTTTACAATCAAAATTATAGCTGGTAAATAGCACCGATAATACAAAGCCAGACTGCTTTCATTGACTTAACAAGGGCAACATCTACCTGACACAGTGGGTGGCGGTACATGTATCTTTAAACTTGGTAAGCAAGCCGCCAATAAACACAGAGAAAAAGAACAACAACTGCAGCATGCTGTCTAGAGGGCAAAACATGTTGCGGTGCAGACATCTTCCACAGTTTCAGAGGAAGACAAAAGGATTACACCGCAAGTCTGATCTTTAACCGCCCGATACCCCACCAGATCAACAAACTACATCCAACACCAAGGCTTGACTCTGTTGTTAAACTGATTAATAATCACTAGCCATGTGATGCTACAGTTAGCGATTATTTTACCTGACAACCCAGCCTGGAGCACGTCTCTCCCTCTCTGGCTGCATGTGTGTGTGAAACACAGCTGCTTGTTTGTCTGAGTTCATTGTGAATGTGTGAGGTGAATCAATACAGCATACCTACTCAACTTGGAAGTTGTTAGTGATGTGCAATACCACAGGTTTTTATTCCAATCCGATACCAAGTATAAGAAAAGGTGATTTTGCTGATACTGATACCGATACTTTTTACAAAAGCTTAATGTGTTTAGAGCAGGGAATTTTAAAAATTGAGGGTTTCAAATTATAGCCACACAATGACACCAAAACTCAAACACTTGCGGTATTATTTTAAAATTTCTGTTATTCATATTGAAATTAAAAATCCCTGTGAAACACATCAACAATCAAATAGTGAAATTAATAAATGTCATCAGGAATGCATAAATTCCTATATTGTGAAATAATTCTTGGTTGAACAAGAACAACTGAGTTAGTACATAACTGGCTGCTAATATGAATTCATTCTGTCAGGTAAGCTTTGTTACCTCTATGTTTTTTAATGATTTACTTAGGATTAAGTAGCCTATATATTTAAAATAAAGGGTACTGCCTATAACACCTTTTCAGCATTCTCGGCTTGAAAAGTAGACAGGGTGTATGTCATCAGAGAAATATTTTATGAAACTTATGTGAGAAGATCTCACTGACACAAATCTTACTCCAGGCTTTGAACAGTTGCAGCCCTGGGCCCTATTTCAGAAGGCGGGATTAATGAAAACTCTGAGTATGTTAAGCCTGAGATGAGGGAAACTCAGTTTTCCATTTCACAAAGCCAGTTCAGCAAAACCCTGAGTCAGTTACAATGGCAACATACTCCGTAAAGCTTAATCTTAGCCTAAGGCTGATCGCCAGTGTTGCCAGATCTTGGAAGAGAAACAAGCAACCAGGGCTATGGAAATAAACCCAAAAGAAGCTGATCGCCCACTGAGCATTTAACAAGAAGGAGAGACATGGCATGTCCTTTTGTGAATGAAGTCGTGGACGTTGAGGCAGAGTTTATTCAGAGGCTGTTAGGAGAAGGTGATTAGACCCAGTTTGGATGTCTCCCCAGAGGAGTGTCTACATGAAAGATACAATTTCACCTCATACTCTATCATTTATCTAACAATCTGTTCCACCCAGATATACCAAATATTACACATTGTGGATGTGCATTATCATCAGAGCAAATTTTGAGCATTGCCCTTTGATTCTGCAACAGCACAGCACATCGGCAGAACAGAAAAGTAAGAAAAGTGACTCTGGCTCTGAAAAGACTTTTGCCCGTTTTTGTGGTTTCCCCTGGGCATAAATCAGAAAGGATTATCAAAGAAATATATCACAGGGCATCAGTGGCTTCTTGGATGGAGCAGTCGCCCCATGTACAGCGACTGTACAGTCCCTGCTGCAGCTGCTGCGCATATATTCAAAGATTCCATGGTGTAATTGACTGCATTTATGGGATTCACATCCCATAGCTCGATCTGAGAATAAAGCTTGAATCATCAAGAATCAGAAGTCATTTCACATCAATTCAATTAACCTCAGCCTAATATTGCAAGAATGGCATAAGTATAAGCAAAACTTTTACCAGTCTGTACAATATCTTTGTGTTTGATTTTGATTTGCTGCCCAGTGTGTTTGGGTCCCATCAGATTACAGCTGTATAAGAGAATATAGCAAATTATATTAAATATATGAACACTGTTAATATATAAAAATGTTTCTATATTTTCTGTATTTTAGATGCATTCATGCATCACATTTCACGTCACTTTGCATTACCTATTAACACGCTCTGCAGTCTGTTCCCATCACACCTCACGCTGTTCAGCTGCAGCTGCCAATTTTTTTTTTTTTTCATGTCTTCATTCGCGGTCATTAAAAACTTCGATTCAGTTGGGATGAAATAGGTGGCTCTGCTTTTAACTCCGCTTTCTGCACAGAAAATCATGTTATCTGTGCTCCATTGATGATGCCGTTTGGTGCTCACCGTGAATGAGCTTCCCTCAGGCTGAACATACTCAGAGCTGATTCTGATCAGCTGTTCTGAAGCTGAAAACTCAGAGTATCCCAGCTGCGTTCAACTCAGAGATTGGGATTAGGCTCAGAATTTGTTGAGCCTGCGCTTTCTGAAATAGGGCCCTGATCTTTACATCGTTTCATATGGGATTTTTAATTAATAATGTATCAACCATGATTATTATTTCACTGGCATATTTATTTTAATTAATCTAGATGAAATGAAGTGTCAAATTTCAGGAATGGGGGGAACTCCCGTCATTTGAACATCAAGCCTATAAAGATGTGAATCACGTTCCCGTGTTCAGGGACTTTGATAAACGTTGATATGACTTGAGTTACTCTCTCTCTGTGCACCTGGATACTGCTGGCCAGCACCAAAGGACTCTGACTGAGTGGCAGCAGGTCTGAGTATTTGCTCCATTTCTTCATTCTGCCGCAACATGACTTCCTCGTATTCGGTCATGTGATGACATTTTAAATGTTTCATGAGGTTCGTGGTGTTTCCACTGTACCTCACTGTCTGACAACACACGTCGCATGTAGCATCGTTTCTATTCTTGTAGGTAAAAAACACTCCACACATGACTCCGCTTTCGCTCAGCCATTCTCATCCCATTAAAGCTGTGTGTCTGTGTGTGTGCATGAGGAAGGGGCACATTGTTTGATACAGCTGTAGTTCACCTCACAGGTGTAAGGAGATGTAACGTAATCCCTGCCCTGCTGGGGAATAGATCCCGTAAATAGCAAAATAACTGTATACTAGGATGAAAAAATACCTGTTAACACGAAATGAGTGCAGATTTGTGAAAGTAGGAAGTAGGAAAGTAGTTATGATCGATACTTTATTATGAGTATCGATTTAGGTAGTCACTCAGAATAATGAGAAGTGTTCTGAAAATAACTTGGTGCCTGAAAATAATTACTGAAATCATTTTG
>JAPZEB010000006.1:26909671-26920585 GCA_029783705.1 Chaetodon striatus
AGATTTCATCGGTGTGCACAGAGAGAGAAAATTTGTCCTGTAGAGGTCAAGACTGAAAAGGTGAATGCTCCTAATTGGTGGTGAAGTGCAGAGCAAAGTGCTGTGACTCGATAATAAAACATGTCAGATTCAATCACCTCAGCTCCATCGCAACAGGGGGACACTTTGTTTTACTTGACTGCTTGTGATTGATCTCCAACCACACACACACACATACACACACATACTATACCCTTCGCTCATAAATGCTCACTGACCCATGAATACAGTGAGAAACTCAGAGTCACCTCCCACCACTGCCACCACCAGTATCTGCCTCTATAGAGCAGAGGAAAGGAGTGAAAGTAAATTACCAGCTGCAGTGAAGCGTCTTGTATAAAACGTGGATTCATGACAAGCGAACATCAAACTGTAGTGTTGTGAAGTAAAATATAAATTCTCTTTTGGAAGTTTTCTTTTAAAGGAATACTCAGTGTTCCTCAGTATAGAACCACGTGTCCTGGATAATATATTAGAACTCCAGGTTTATGTTATGCTCATTGGTTTTAATTACTTTATCCTCTGCACCTGACAAATTATGTTTTGTCACAAGTTTGATATAGGGACCAAATACACTACAACACCCATGAGTCTCTGCTGCCATTGTTATGGAGGAGAAGCCAGTAAGAGGTATAAACATCTGTGCACCATAGTTGCTGAATTCCTCAAAAATTATACCAGAATAAGTAAGTGAACTGACTTGAACTGCCGAATGTTTTAACAGGGTTATACCAGCATGATCTTTAGCCTTGGCACACCGTTAGTGGTGCATGCAGTCACTATCAGAAATAATTGGGGCCAAAGGGTAGAACTGACTCCAAGGCATTTGGCCTATCAAGAGGGCAAAAAATTGTGTGGTTGTTTATGCAAATTAAAAACACTGGGGCTAAAAATTGCCAAAATTGCTCTGTGAAGAAAAAAAAAAAAAAAAAAAAAAAAAAAATCTTGTCTACCCAGCATGCAAATAAATTTTTTTTTTAGCTTGAAATTTTAGCTTGGTAACTGCAAGTTTCAGCCTAGCTGACTTCTTTCCTTTAAGTAATAGTTTGACATTTGGGAAATATGCTTATTTGCTTTCTTGCCATGAATTAGATGAGAAGATTGATACCACTCTAATGTCTGAAAACTAGTGCAAAGACACTGTTAGCTTAGCTTAGCTTAGCTTATTATAACACTAGAGGTGGATGTAACAGTGAGCCTGCTCACTCTATTTTTTTTTGTAATGCTGCTGTAGTTTAAAATTATAGCAGGTGTGTGCACCATTTGTCTCTGCGTGTCACAATTTTCATTATAATTCTTGATGTAGCATACCCACGAGTCCTGTTATTGTCACTGAACATGGGCCTTTCCTCTACTCTAACCCATGTATTCCCCCCCAAGAAATGGAGCCCTTTGGGGACTGTAGAGTGGATAAATCTGAAATGCATGCCTTATGTTGTAACATGAAAAGGGAAAGAAAGAAGGCAACCAGAACTAGAATAAACACACACATCTATGCACAAACACACTACTGGTGCATTGGTGGCCTCTATAATCCTCCCCTCCCTTGCTGTTGGGGAAAACCATCATGTAGAACAGCTGCTTAAGACTCCGGCTGATCAAATTATTACCTGCCTGATTTGACTTGCCGGCTGCTTTGTAGTTTACCAGCATCCTGAGATAGACAAATCCCTGGAAAACAACCTCTACCCCCACAGCTCTGACATGAGTTGCGCAATTATGCCCTCTGAAATAATTTCATGATGAAAGCACTTATTTTGTGAGCATAAAAAATGTTTCCAAAGCACTACCAGAGAAGGAAATTACACCATCCAAATGAGAGAAATATGTGTCTGGTGACTCTTAGTTTGACTTATCCTACAAGTGACTTTGGCAGGAAAACACAATTTTGTAGATCCACTCAGTGGATCGTAATACACACATGGAGTCCAGTTTACAAGGCACTGTTATTTTGATCAGGCAGCTGTTATGATTATCAATGAAGTAATCAGATTGTTAATGGAATAAAAAGTAAAACACTTTGTCTGTTAACTTATTATTCACTATATCCATTATAACCAGTGTAATAAAAAAGCAAGATGTATCACTACACCTAGTAGTTCGAAAACTAGTTTAAAGTTCAGCGATTAAACAGATGTATGTTAAATTGTTTTTTCTCCCTTCTGGCAGAGATACTGATTACACTCCGAGGTGAGCAGTGAGCCTCGCTGCTGATACAACTCATTTAATAGCACACTCTATGCTTTCATGGTCCCATTTAGGTGATTGATTCTGGGCATCTCAACCAGCTCAGCTATGCATTAGTGATGAATACCACTGTGATTTAATGTTCTCTTGTGGAGGCGCTTGGCAATCAGCTAATTTTGTAAACAACACAACACCTGTAGTCTAGTGTTATTTCCATCATGGAAAAAGAACACTGAATGTCACAATAAACATGATTTCAAAGAGGAAATAGCAGTGTGATTTTTAAAATATTGTCGTTACATTATTTGTTTGTCGTTGGCATCAATCTGGCCTTGTTAAGATATGCCTCCTACTTACTTTGGTATTTCACTTATAGCATAATGCACACTATATTATCATGTGCAGTATGTTATGCAACACGACATTTTATCTGGAATGTCATGCTTGGAAATGTATGTCATGGCTGGCTGACACATGAAATATCTTTAATAAAGTATCTCTTCAAGTGGGTTATTTGTGGGTTAAATGGCTGCATGCTTAAAGGTGATTTCTGTAATCTCCTTTGATAAAAGTGTGATGCAGGATGAACAACAAAACCCTGAGGGTACAATGGCATAAATCCTCTGTTGCCTGGGTTACAGTGCCCAGTTGTGCGATTTCTAGCTAAGCCATCATGGAGGACATTGTGTTGCATGTACTGTCAACATTATTATTTGTATCAAAGCATATTATCACTTCAAGAGGAAAGGACAAAACAATGTGTCCTATTTCCTCAGTCTCCAGCACAGGCAGATGAATAGAAACCTCAGAGCAGAAACTCAGATGAAACTTGAGTCTCTGGCAGTGCCGGTGGGAGCTTAACACAATGTTCGAAATTAACTTTTTGGCTCAGTTGCTTAGGTCTGGTTGGAGAAGAAAAAATAAAATTTCAATTCGGGACCATTCTACAGAGCTTGGCAAGTGTAATCGAGATATTTGTTTGTTTGTTTGTAATACGGAGTTCTTCACTCTACCTGACCAGAGTAGCCAGCCAATAGTAAATGATAGCTGCAGATTTATTACACAGTTAGGCAATAGACAATCCAAATGAGCTGCCTGGATTTAATGGAGTTTTGTGTTGATTTTTAAAAATATTAGGATATGCCAGATTTTGCCTGTTTAGCACAAAATGTAATCTGTGGAAAGGTTGGCCTGATGAAGAGAAAGTATAAATAATTATAGAAAGCTCAATAGATAATAATCAGAATCCATTTAATTGCCAAGTAGGTTTTCACAGATGCATAAGGAATTTGCTTAAGTGTATAACAATAAACAAACACTCTCAGAAATGAGCATTCCAAAAGGGTTCTTCCTGAAGGGCTGAGTTTAAAGGAGGGGTTCTTTGTCAAACCAGGGGTTCCTTTAAGGATCCTTTTCATCCAGTTCTTAAGGATTAAAAAAAAACAAACAAAAAAAACATGTTTCAAATGGTATTTGTAATTGTAGTTGTAACTGGAATTCCCTTAATCAATTCATTACACTTGTGTTCTGCCATATCTGATATCTTTGCCAGCATTTCATGCCATACAACAGTTAACTGCACACTTTTATTGAACAGACAATATGTTAATTAACTAATGGGCAGAGATACTGTGTTGAGATCCACTGCACCAATGAAATAGTAAAATCTGTAGTGGTACTGGTGATACCACAAAATTTTCAACCCCGAAAAACATGACTGTGAACCATGATTGTTGTGGGTTGTGCTAAACCTCGTCAGCCCTGCTAATTGTGGTTCCCATGCCCCAAGTCTTACTTGTTAAAATAAAACCATGATTAATGGAATATGGAGGAGTTTTTGATAGAACATTATTAGCAGGTTCTAGATGAAATCCTTATAATCGAAGGGTTCTTGGTAGAGTCCCATTGGTGGGTTCTTGTTTGCGCCCTTAGAAATTAGAAAGGTTCTAGAATGAACACCCAGAGAGGCCTCTGGGTGAAAAAAGTAAACAATAGAAGGGTTCTCCATAGAAGAATCTCTCTTAAGGGGGTCTGGGTTGTACCTTTCACAAATGGTTCAAGGTATTATCTGTTATTTTGGATTCCAGGTAAAACTCCCTGAAAGGGTACCAGGTGAAACCTTTCTAAAAGGTTCTGCCAGGAAAATAGGGGGGTCGATAGTCCGGGGATCTGGAAGGCTGAATCCAGCATGCTGTCTTTAAGCCAGGTTTCCGTCAGGCAGAGAACAGCACAGTTCCTCATCTCTCGGTAAAGCCTCATCCTCACTCTAATTCCAGGTTGTTGTCCAGGGAGCAGACATTGGCCAAGAATAAGGACGGGATGGGTGGCCTGTTGGCGTTAGCCTTTAGCCTAGCCATCAGGCTGCTCCATTTACCCCTCTTTTGTTTACATGCACAGTGCTTCCTCCTTCCTCCAAGCCGCTGCACTCTGCCATGCCAGCCAGGTGATCTCAGGATCTGCAGCCTCCCCTCCCCAGCGTTGCTCTGAGATCGGGAGACACTGTTGTAGTTGCTGTGGTTGTTCCTGTGCCCCACGCATCCCTTATTTTCACAAGTTCGGCAGGGCTGTATGTCCGACGCTCATTCCCACAAGTAGGGCTGGTAGAAACTACTTTAAGTTCTACTTTAAGAGACTTTGTCCCGGGAGCTCGAGAAGCTGCTGCACTGCTGTGTGCCGCCATCTTGTTACAGATCAGATCAGATTACCATAAATAAAAGAATAGAATGAATCCAAATATTTGAATGATGTCCTCTTGGTCCCTCTTGTACCAACATCAACATTTTTATTTGCACACAAGAGATACCAAAATTAAACTTATCATGAAATCTACTGAGTACATCTATGCCTCCAAGAGCGAGAAATATTTCCCTTTTTAAAAATCCATGAACCTGCCTCTTGTGCCACTCTCAGGTCAAGATGTCAGCTTAGCTGATTGCCACATGACTTCCTTATTCAACAAATAAGTCATCTAAGAACTCTATTTTCTGCCTTATCATAAACTTATGATACATTTTTTATGAACACCCCAGGCCGTCACCTTTTTTGACTTAATAATTCAGGTATACCACATTAGACCATATTACTCTGGCATTAATGAAGTGATTAGCATTATGCTGATCTCGTTATACCTGAGCTGGTGCAATATTATTTTTATATATTTAATTAGTAAGATAGAGTGCAAGATGAGACAGGGAGCAAGGTCATTATCAAAGTTATGAGCCAAATTTACTGCTGGTTATTAATGCAACTTTTCAAGCGATCTTTGGCAAGAACACACAAGGGCTCAATCTATTATCCCAGGGCATTTGAAGAATATATCAGCATATTAAGTGGTTGACATTGCAATTTATTATCAACACTGATTAGCGTCTGTAGCTCACAATACATTTGGAAGTCATGAGAGATGTCATTAAACTACAATTTGAATAAGTTAATAAAGAGGCAAGGTATAAAAAGTTCCAGAGAGGACGCAACATTAACATTGACCTCTCCCAACAAATTACCTCTGAAGGCCTCATTAGTCACATTGGAACTTAAACTGAAATATTTTCTGTACCTCTGTAGATTAATATGTGACCCTTGTGCTGATTTAGGTTCATTTGGAAATGTGCTGTAAGCAGACTAGAAACAACCCTGCTAAAGAAATTTGGGTTGATGCTACCACTAGGCTTAAGAATAATTGTTGAAATTTGGCATACAATGCCTATTATCCTGCCTACAAGGCTCTGATTGGCAAGTCTGTTTTTTGTTTGTTTGTTTTGTTTTGTTTTTTAACTGGGGATTCAGCAATGAACCACAGACCAATGTGTGTGCACCTGTGTTTTTTACGACAGGAATATACTGCCTGCTTGGCCATGAATTTATATATGCATTACAGATGACCAGGGGCATATGCACACACTTAATACTGTAAGTGATTCCCATACACTGATTTATTAAATCATATTTTAAGTGAGCTCAGAATTTGCTTTGCCCTTCCTTGCTCTGCTCTCTCCTTCTCTCTGTATCAAACCATAAATGAAATGAGGATTGGCTGGCCAGCCACCCCATGGTCACTCCATCTCATCTGGTCAGTGCCTAAAGTGGCTCACATTTGGCCAGCGCAAACCCCCCCAGTGCTGGATGTCACAGCGGGCTGGTGGTCACCGAGTCTAATGTGATGTAATGGCAGCAACAGAAAGTTTGCTGATCCGGCGGCGAGTTGGAGCCAATTATTCCCCTGGCACTGGAGTTTGCACTAGCTGGATTGGGATTGCGGCAGCTGATGATTGTGGGTCTGTCTGTGGGGCTGCTACCTGCTTTACTCCTAGTGAGGTGGTCTGAGGTGGCGGGGAGTGAGGCAGAGGACACACTTTGAAACACTAGCATATGTTAGCTACACAAAAGCAAACATGAAGCTTCTGCTGCTAGCTTTTGGCTTCAATTAGCATAAGGCTAAACTATAAGCAACATTTTCTTTCCATCTCTGAAATGCTTTGCCATTATTGACATATTTTACTTTGTTTGTTATCAGACTCTTTTTTGACCCTCATTTCGATAAGTCCGTCTTCCTGTTTTTGTTTCTTTAGGTCGGCAGTTGTTCTCTGCAGCCATTTAATAGGGGCTTACACCAAAGGGATGTGCATGTGTATCTGCATATGTAGAATGGTATTAGAAATGTCTTCTCTGAAATGACTTGTGATTGGCCAAAGTCCACTTTATTTACAATATGCATACAGGTTATTAGGAGATTTTTGACCAATGGAGTCAAAATGAAACTACCTACCTCAGCTTTAAATGGAAACTATACTCTGCAGTCTTTAAACATCAGTGACATTATGCCTTGTTTTGACTCAAAAAAATTGTATCAAACTTCCTGAAAAAATCAGTTTAATGCAGTTTCCATGTGGCAGCAGTGTTACAGATCATGGTGTTTAGATGATCTGTGGGGAAAGGAGACAAGAAGGAGCTGTAAATCACAGTCTGCAGAACAATAACAAGCAGCAGAGGTAAACACATGATGAGCGAGATAACCACAAGGGAGATAGCGGAGGTAAGATGAGTGAGAGAGGAAGAGGAGGACGCACTGCAAATGTCATTATGGTGGAGACGAAGGTTTGCTCTAGAAAACAAATGGACTTTCCAAGTCTGCACGGCTGAGGAAACTGTTTACACAGTTTATTTACGCATGGCTAATGTAATAACTCACAGGATATATGCAGCCTGAATCAACAAAATCGTTTCTCACATGTGCAGAATTTGCTGAAATTAAAGCCCTTTCCGATGACAAATGGTCCCTGTTTTGAATTATACAGAATCAATAACTTGTGAGACAGAAGCTAATTTTGTTGTTTTTTCATCTATATTATCAACAGAGTTTGCCATCTGTGTTTCATTAGACTCCATGAAACCTCTTTGATTGCAGTGTGTAAAAGATGAAAGAAAGTTAAATCAACATGTGGTCATGTGACATGTTGAGCAGAAAGCAGCTGTTTTCACTGTGCCTGTTGTTTAGGGAGGCGTGCAAATTGATTGGATTTGCCTTGCAACGCGTTGTTGAAACAAAGCTGTCAGTTGCCAGGGGACGCGTTGCACTTTCTAACATCAATCACTGACAAACATGCAGATATGCTGTAACCTAGTGAACTGCAGCAATGACTCAAACCAGGTTACAGGCAAAGGCACCACAGACTGAATTAAAATAAAATAAATAAATAAAAAACAAATATGTGCAGCTGGAGGCTACTGGAACGTAGAAGTCCTCACATAACCTGCACATGCATAATTAAAGGTCATATGTGTGGACATTTGGCTTTACTGGAGGGTAAAAAGTACACAGAGACAGACATATCCTGCCTAGTCATGAATGTATTACCAAATTGTCCATGGGCCCAAAGGACCTAAGGGCCCAAAGCCAGGCCTTTAAAGACTCAGTCAGAAGTCTCCAAACAAACTGAACAAATAGCCTTCACATGATGTCACAACAAAGAGAAACCTTCAAAGTTGGTAGCCTCATTTTATCCTTGAGCGTTTTACAGTCGCCATGCAATATGGGCCCGTCAACTGTGTGTATGGTAGCTGTTACTGTAGGTAGGAATCCAAGGATTTTGCAACTAATCTGCTGTTACAGAATCCACTTTTCTGGTTTCAGGCTTTTCACTCCATTTTGCAACCTGACTGCAGGGATTTGCTTTCATTTAGCCACAAGAGCAATAGTGAGGTCCAACACTGATGTTGGCCAGTAAAGCCTGGATCACAGTTGGCATTCCAGTCCATCCTGAAGGGGTTGGATGGGGTCTAGTTCAGAGCTCTGTTCAGGCCAGTAAAGTTCCTTCACACCAAACTAAGAAAACTGTTTCTTTCTATCACACTGAAACAGGAAAGGATCTTCTCAAAACTTTTATTTAAAAGTTGGAAGGACGCAATTGTGCAAAATATCATTGTATGCTGTAGCATTAAGATCTGGCCACAGACCATAGACTCTATATAATAATGGACATACGCGTCATGATGTTACCCGCTGGTAAGTGGATTGCTGTTTTCAATTTGGCATTTTGGCCATTATCAGCTTTGGAGTCAGAAGTGACCATATTTGGATGAGAGGGTAGAGCTGTGGAGGAGTGAGGGGTGGATATGACTCACAGATGGCCTGTTACTCAAGTGGCCCCGTCCTTAAATATGCACAACTTTAGGCCTTAATGAAATGTAAACAGTCAAATCATTAAAAAAATAAATAAATAAAAATAGTGATATAGGACCAAACAGTTCTTTTGTACCAGGCTGTAGACATGTTTACTATGTTTTGGCACCCGCCTCAGGTGGTCATTCGAAGAACTGCAATTTTTTTTCAAGGTTGGTAGGTGTCGCTTCAAGTGACATATTGCAGGCAAAAGCCAAGGGGGACCCTGACACTTTGGGCCCCTGGGCCTGCGCCTGGCAGGCCTGTTCAGTAAACCATCCAAGTTCCCATACTTGGAAAAGAGGGTTATAGACTAAATCATGGATAATATCTCCAAACCAAAGTTTGCCTACAGAGAGGTATGTAAACGGGGATGTGATATGGTGTAGACAAAATACACTGCCCCTGGTATATGTGTTGAGTTCTGAAGTACGTTTCAGGCTAAAATAGTGGGTAGCTAGCTATATTAAAATGTCAATCTGCTTCATGTTACAATTAAAAAGAATTCTGAGAAATGTAGTAGATAAGTAACTTTACTATGATGCTACGCTTTATCACAAAATATCCTAAAAGGACATAATGAACATTACAAATTAAGGGGATATGACAGAGTAAAGAGTCCCCTTAACTTTCAGTGTGTTCCCATAATGTATCTCTGCTGCTTAAAAAAAAAAACTTCTACTCACCTACAAAAATCACACGTGAAGTCCCATTTCTAGCACCTGCACTCAGACATACAGTTGGAGTCACACTCCACTACAATCACACTTCACATCTCTGCCAATTTTCACTTCTGCTCTTTTCACTTTCCTTCCCCTCAAGAACTGTCTGTCCGTCTGTCTGTCTGTCTAACTGAAAGCAGATTCATCACAAGCTATGGCTTCCCCCAAATCCGTTGTGATGGCGCACTTTATCATCCCACACACACTAATGGAGGGAGAGAGAAAGAGATAGACGGGGGCCAATTAGCATCTCTGTGCCAGACTTAAACCCCAGAGAGTCTCAGGTCGTCTCTGGGTTTTCATTATGCAGAGAACTTGTTCTTTTCATGGAACTTGATTTAGCTCAATTCATGAAAACTCAAAACTTCCTCAAAGAAAAGAAAAATACTGAAAAACTGTAATTTCATACTTTCTTATGGAGAGGAAAAGCTTCACCTGTCAATCAATGCCAATAGAATATTTAACTAGCTAACTAATTAACTTACGTGACACTATTACTGAATTCAACTATGTGGCAGCTGCGTCTTAATTGTTTTTCTCCTGTGATGGCATTAAAATCTTTCAAAAAAGCTTTCATAGCTTTCAAGCTATGAAATATTCCAAACCACATGAATTTTCTTTACTGAACCCATTCAACCCATGTTCCCTACATATGGCCATTGTATCTTTCTTTTTTTCTTTAAACTCTTAATAAACAGAGATCTGTTTCCTGAACTGTAATGCTACACTACATTACATTAATTCAATCAGGACCACTTTAGTCAAAGATAACTTTATTTCCATTTGCAGTGTTATATGGTGGTATGACTGTTCTGGGGCCTCTCTGCCTTTCCGAGGCCTACACAGAAAACATACTCATACGTGAAGAGCCTTAAGACAGAGAGAGCACACCTCTCTGCCCTTCCACATGCAAATGAGGAAAGCCTAAGGCAGAGAGAACATTCCTCCCTGCCCTTCCATGCGCCTACATGGAAAGCCTAAGGCAGAGGGGGCAGCAGCTAAAACCCCACAGAAACAGAACAGAGCCAGGATCAATGACAAACAGAGATGACACTGACATTGAGCTGGGGTGGAGGCTGGTTGCAAAGCGGCTTGCAGAGGAAGCAGCAACAGTTGGCAGGCTAAAGTAGTTTTAATAGGGTGCCCTGAATGAGATTTGTCAATTGGTTGCATATAAAGGAATCATGTAATCTATCAGCTGACTCCCTGCCATCAATCAGCTGCTCCATCTGTTGATTGGGCTGTTTGAGATCAGCTGATGTAGCTGGGATGTGAGCTGAGCTTGACATTGTGTCCTGCCTGAACTAA
>JAPZEB010000006.1:26922749-26934600 GCA_029783705.1 Chaetodon striatus
CACTTGATTGTTATCACATGATTAGAATAATTTCATTAAATATACATATTAACCAGCTGAGCCACAGCTGCTCACACTGCAGTTGAAAAAGATTATAGGGTTGTTTATCAGACCCCCACTGACTAAAAAATAATCCACCATACTGTGTGGTGAGAAAGGAGACTGAAAACTCCCATGGTGGTATCCACCCCAGGGATACACAGAATCTAAAGGTGAGCAGTGAACAAAGCTACATAGAGTGGTGAACACCTGCTCTAAAAATAGAGGGGTGTCCCATTTCAGTCTGTCCGCACTGTACAACAAACACCTGGTGAAAAAGGCCACCTTCATCTTGGCCAGCCCATCCTACTTGTCACACTGGGAGTTCTACCTTCTTCTCTCTGGGTGGGGGTTTAGGGTTATGTGGCTCAGGAGCTCCAGAGCTCAAGGCTCCTTGATTGCAGACATTAACCAAAACCTATAGTCCTCTTGTTGTTGCACTTTGAACACTCTACGACTCACACTCTTTTACACATTGCACTCTACAAACCTGACATTTTACTACTGATTGTTGTTTATCGAGTCTTTGTTTGTTACCATGTTGTTGTCGATAGTGTTTTTATTGCAGTTGTATGTACAGTGAGTTTCTTTATGTTTTATTTTTTGCACTAGAATTGACCTTCAGAGACAGTAAAGATGTACTGAACTAAACTGAACTGAACTGATCTGAACAGAAATATTGTCAGTGTGTTTAACATCAACCAATTAAATGCATAAATTTAAGGTTATAAGACACCCTATTTCATAAGAAATGGCCTTCTCATTGCTGTACTGTTTACCTGCCCTGGATTGCTAAAGCAGAGACATCCTGAATGATTCAAAAAAGAAATCTGAATTTCCAAAAGAAAACTTGGTATTGTGTTGTCGCTATGTGAAGAATAAGTGGCAAGTAAATGTGTATAATTATTTTGTCTTTCAATAAATCACCAATAAATAGTTCTCATGGGATAAGTGGTTTGCAAACAAATTTTCATATAGTTTAGTGGACTTGCTTGGTTTTAGCCTCAAAATGTTAGCGGCTGGCTTGCCGTGTGTGTGTGTGTGTGTGTGTGTGTGTGTGTGTGTGTGTGTGTGGGTGAAAAGTTAGAACAGAGTAGACTTTCTCAGTGACATCAGAATTGTTCCATTATTTCAGTTGCAGCAAGATAGAGAATCCTCTCAGAGAACTTCATTTCAGTCCAGGTATCTGAACTGTGAACATTTCAGCCAGAGAGAGAAAAAAAAAACTTTCACTTTCAACTGAAGACAGAATGGTGAATACAAAGAAATACAAAGAAAGACATGAAAGGCAAAAAATGAGAGGAAAAAGCAACTGAAGATGTCTCATCAGAATTAGAATTTCAGGCTACTTTATACTTCAACCACACTTTGACTACATTTCAGAGAGACATGTACTTTTTTTGCATTAAATTATTTTACAGCTACGAGTACTAGTTACTTTTCAGATTAAAGGTTTTATTTACAAAACGTGATGGAAAATAATAAGAGATCTTTCCATACAACACTATGTGAAGCAGTTAAAACTGCCATAACCAGCTACAACAGTTTGCTCGTTACTCACATTACTCAATAATAATGAATAATTAAGTAACATAACACTGACAGGGGCCACTCTGCATTACGAGTACTTTCACTTTTGATGCCTACAGTACAACTCAAGGAGGTTGATGTGTCAGACCTCCAATGGAGGCCACACACCACCTACCACTCCTCTCAGGCATGTCCCTTCACACCCCATCAGTGATGCGTCCGTGAACACCATGATGTAGGAGGTCACTCTCCCAGCGGTGTTCCCTGCAGCAGGTGTTGTGGGGACCTCCAGTATCTCTGATTGTGCCATTCTGAGAGGGGAATGTTAACCAAACGTTGCTTGTACTTCTTGGCACCCAATCAAAGGCTGGCAAACAGGTGCCACATGTGCAATAGACCCAGCATCGCCACCGGATGGGCTGCTGCTGTGCCTGCATGATGGTCAATGCCTTGACAGTTGCGCCAAGCCGCCTTTTGCAAACCGCTTGTTGCAGGACTGTCTGTATTTCTTCAGACAGAGCCACTCACAAGTTGCATGTGTCAAACACAGCCCCCAGATACTCCACCCGTTGACGTGGTAGAGGGCTGTTCTTCTTCCAGTTGACTGCAAACCCCAACTTGGTTAGATAAGATCAACTGGGCTATGTGGGACATTGCCAGTTTCTCGGACTTGGCCATGATGATGAGGTTATTGAGATAAAAGAAAACTCCCATGCCACAGTCATAAAGCAGGTGAAACACGTCATCCACACATTTGCTGAAGGTGTTAGGTGCCAGAGAATAGCTGAACTGCAGTCTGTTGTACTCTTATGGCATCCCTTGGAGGGATGGGGGGAAATGCAAAATTTCCTGTGTTTTCAAGCCACCCCTACATGAAAGTATACATCCTTCTAGTTGACAGTGGTGAACCAATCACCCAGCTGGACCAGTTTCAGTTGCCACTTGATTAGTGTACGAAACATCTTGCAAGCAATGCATAAACTTAGGATGCAGAGAACCAAAGTGGGTTTTAATTCCCGTCTCCTTGGGAACCAGGAAGTACACAGAGTAAAACCTCTTATGTCTGTCGTGAGTGGGGATGACAGACACAGCTTGTTTCTGTAACAGGTCCTGGATCTCTGCTGAGAGGTAATCTATCTCCTCCTGAGAGGATAGATTCACCTCCTTGATGCCTGTGAATGGAGGTGGGATGCGACACAACTGGAGAGAGCCCAGTCTCAGTGTCTTGTCCATCCATTCTATTAACGCGCCACTCCTTGTAAAACTGGGTCAGACGATGAGTAACCAACTGCGGGGCGGCAGCTAAAAGCTGTGAAAGCCTACCTGGGCCTACCCAGACCCTCCATTGATGAAAGTCTGGCCCAATGTGGGCTGCTGTGGAAAAGGCTCAGATCTGTTTGTTTTAATAGGCATCTATGAGTATACATTTTGACACAAGATAATGCCCAGTCTGATTCATTATAATGGTAGTAATAACAACTGATAACAACCATTAATTACGCTGGTAATCCAAAAGGGGGAGAAACAAAGATCTTTATGGTCAAAATATGTTTTTTTAATAATATAAAATCATATTTTCTTGTGAGTTTGACTGGTTGACATAACATAATATATGATGTATATGCTATACTTATTTTTTAAACAAAGTACAAACAGCATTCAGGCAGATCAGCAGGCCACATTCAGGCCCAGGTACTAAAATTTAATTGCAGAAGGCAGTGCAAGGCAGAATTAGCTCTGCAGGCAGAAAAATAATAACTGTACAGAAAATTGGTACCAAACCTGTTGAACCCTCTGCTGCTTAACGGCACAGGAATAATTGACAGATTGTATCTATAACAACATCTGACATCCATCAGAAAAATAACACCACACTGCCTGCAAACACAGTCCCGAAGCGTTTCATTATCCTCTGATTCTCTCTCTGGTTGTGAAGACAAGAGTTGAATTAATCAAAAACAGTAGCTAAAAATGGAACATGACTGACGCACATGTGCATATAGTAAGACAAGATGTAACCTTAACAACGATGTAAACAGGAATCAAAAAGATCAAAATGAAATATTCTGTGCAGCAGCTGAGCAGATGTTTCTCACAGGCCCAGTATCCCTTTTTACTTTTTGAAATCCTCCTTTCCTCTCAGTTTTTTGTTTTTACTTCTCTTCCCTGCCCTTCTTTCTCTAATCTTCATTCCTCCACATCTTTTTTACTCACTGAATTCTCTACCTTTGTGTATGTAGTGTACAGTTTAAATATAGCACTGTATATACATTGATGTGTGATTAATGTGTTAACACCTATTATAAAAATGAAAGTGAACAAAATCCGTATTGTGCATTTGAATCAAACTATCTCGTGCACACAAACAATCTCCTATAATACATCATGGCTTTGAAATATGTACGGCTTTGAAGGGACCATCTTTTTAGCACTCCTGAACTATTTTTGTTGTTGAATTTCTGCTCTTGCTGCAGCCTCTCTTGTTGAGAATACACCAAAAAGTAAACCATGAACTAAAACAGGCTAAAACTAGAAATACTGCCTTGCGGTTGTATGCTTCTGCAAACCAGTCAAGTTGCAGTTATAGTTTACACCCATGTTTGTCCAGACTCATATGTAGCTATGTCAGCCTACAGTGTTTTCAATACGGATGTTGCTGCAAAGAAGCTACATATTCTAAAACGTGGATGCTTTACACACATCCTCTACTTGGCAGCACCGAAGACCTAAACTGTCAGCACAGTATCAAGATAGGCAGGCAAGATTAGTGTTACCAGTATCATAATAAACCAAGTGTTTCCCTGTCTGTGTTTTGTTTTTGTATAATTGTATAACTGACAGAAAAGTGTTTTTGCAGAACACTGAAGTTTTACAGTGACCTCTTGGGTATTAGATGTCACTATCATTTCATCTTCCTCTATTCTATTTGACATTTGTGTAAGATTTTGTCATTATAAGTCTATCAATTCTTGAGTTATGAGTTATACATTTGTTTTTGTTTTTTTTAGTTTTTTTTTTACCTTTTACCTTTTACCACAAAATTCCAATCAGTTCATCGTTGAGACCATGTGGACATTTGTGCCAAAATTGAGGAAAAGTGCTCAAGGCCTTCATGGGACTGAGATGTTCATGAGAATGAGACAGACACAAGGTCACAGTGACCTTCGACTCTTGGCCACCAAAATCTTATCAGTTAATTGTTGACGTTTGTGCCAAATTTTAAGAAACTCCCTTAGGATGTTCTTGAGTTATTGCCACACCTCTGGTCACGGCTGTTGATGGTGTAGACGCACAGAAATGCAGAGCTGCAGAAATTAGGATAATTCTCTGTTTATCACTAAAAAATATTAACTAGTGTTTGATGCTCTCTTCAAAAGGCTACACCCTGAGACACCTACATCTTTAAAGTTAACACAGTCAACACTTCCCTACTTTTTCAAAATCTTTGACTTGAATAAAGGTAACTGAGTTGTGTCTCAGTTTCTTCACAAAACTCTGTTGCAAACTGTCTCCACACATGATGATGGGGACTTCTAAGAAATCTTTTCTCACTGGGATTCTCTGTCATGCTGAAGCCTTTCCTCCCTGAATACAACTCAATTATTTGTATGCAGACTTGAAGGTGACAGTGAAGGTCACACTGTAGTTCCACAGTAGACATAAGCTGCTCCTCATACCTTTCATCCAAACCGTATTCTGCCTTTATAAAAGTCATATATACACATTGGGGAAGAGGAGGAGACACACTGAGGATGTTCTATAACTCTTTCCCCTGTCGGCTCTGTTCATTGTATTTGCCCATCAGTGAACGCACATCCACACTGCGTTGACACACTCACTTCAGTGAACCCGAGGCCCCCTTTCCTCCCACTCTGTAACCAACCCTTTGCTGTTGAGTATGATACATGCTGGATGAGCTCCAGTGCCCTCTATTTCTATTCTTTCCACCCCCAATCCTCCTCTTTCTCTTTCCCTCTCTCTGCCCCCACGTCCCCCCTCTCCATCTGTTAGTCAGATGAAAAATTGGAGAAACATTGTTCTCACCATTTCCCATAACCCAAAATAGACCTGGCCTACTAAAATGGCCCCTTCTTCACCTTCCCATCGGAATTGAGACAAGAATATCTCTTTGAAAAAAAAAGTCCATCTCCTTTTATTTAAATCCCATAATTACATGGGTTTTACTAACTAGAAAATGTTCGGTGACTTCATGGTGTACCAGTAGGCGTGTTTTGAAAATGGCCTGTCAGAGCTTTTCAAACAGTCGAAAATATTGGCGCACCAATACAAGCAGGAAAAAACATCCTCAACTAGACATTGCATCAGCACAAACTGTGCATGAAAAAATTTTAAAATCTTGGTGCTTAATTTCAAACGCTCAATAAAAAGTTTCATTAAATTATTCAATAAATACTTCTTAAAGTCAGAACAAGGGGGCAAAGTACCCTTTTAATAAATTAATTCCTGGCTCTGACGGACACAAATTGACGCACACACATGTTCACTCTGGCATACACTCATACATATTCACCACCTGGAGTCTTTGTATAGAAGCAGCAGACCTAATCTCTGCCACATACTGTTGAGTGTAACACGGCATGAAAGATGCATGCACGACATTTTGGAGAGAGGTTACACCCCACGAGGGAATGACTTTCATTCTGTTTCGTTTGGACTGGTTCGTCGTTGTTTTTTTAAAGTAGCAGATTTCTCTCTGCAGGGCCGTAGAGTTTGAATGTGAAGTGAAGGTTGCTCCGTCGGTCCAGAAGTGAGCCTTGTGTCGTTTTAAAAGAACTGAGTTCTATCAGCCGAGCTCTGATGGGTTTTACTGTAGAGGGAAGGTTATTTTGTAGTTTCTAACTAGGTTTTGCTGAGTAATGAAGGTCATTGTGTATCTTCTCTGTGAAAAGGCATGGAGCTTTATCTCTGAATTGCAAATGGGAATGACTGCGGAATTAAGGTCACCCCGTGGGTCCATAATAATGTGCTGTAATGTTAAAATGAATTGAGTGCTTTTTCCAAGGACCTAAATCTGCTCGGTGGCTGAATTGAACCCATTGTTTATTTTTAACAGAAAATACCTAAATCAGTCCAAATATATTTCTGTGCTAATGACAACTACTGCTGACAGGAAGAAAACAGTTTTTAGCTGTGTTTTTGCATCATAGCTCAGATAAAATGGTCTCAAGACTGTAAAAAATGTATGATGTGAAGCACTTAAGGCACTGGGGCTTGCTTTACAAATGCAAATTGCCAACACTTTTTTTTTAATTCCCAGAGTGCAAATGATAGTGTCACATTTCACAAATAATTGTCACTCATAAATGGATACATTTGCCTGTCCTACATGACTTCATTGCTCATGCATGTGTTGCAAATGTGGTTTGGATATAAAATATATTTTAAATTAAAATAATGTCCTGTTCCACACTGTAGCTTGCATGTTGCAAATTTAATGCAATCCCTAGTTCCCAAACGTGTTGGCTTATTACCCTCAAATGAGAAAAAAATGTCTTTTCATGACACCTTGTCACAGGTCACAAATCTGTACATTAAGTTCAGCCAAAGAAAGTGGTCCTATCTGAGATTGTTTTTAATGTTATCTGAGGCCTGAACAGGTCAAACTATCCAATATGTTACAGATAAAAAGGTAATATAAGAACAATGCCAGACCTAACACATTTGGCGCCCTTTACAAGCCTCCCCTGGCACACCACAGAACCAAACAACTGTGGCATGATGCCACTCCAATGTGTGATTTAGACAGCATGCTGACACCCTGGATGCAAACGAAGTGTGACAGATATGATGTTTAACACAACAACGCAGGCCTCTAGTGGGACTTATAACATATGCATCAGCAGGGCATAACAAGGGCATAACATGTGAATCATTTTCTGTCTCTGTTATATGGTAGCTGGTGTTCGAGGGAAAGAAGCTCCCAGACATCTTTTTTTTCCTAACTTGCTGACACATCGGCCGCTTTTTCTTTAGTGCCACTAACTGCTGCTACTTGCTATTTTGAATCTGCAGCAGTGGGTGGCACACGTAACACATTGTCAAAACATCACACCTGTCCCAGCCATGGTTTCTGTCCTGCCCGCTTTCCTTTTTACAGAGGTGCCATTTCTGCGCTGTTACTACCTCTGCTGCTGACTTAAGTGCGAGACAACTTTGTCCCGTCATTTCGCAGTTGTATCTTTTATACAATATAGCAAGCTGACATAGTGGTCCATATTACCGTCTTGAACAGGTAGTGTAAAAGGGGCTAATGTGTGAGTCTGAATCGGGGTATTAGTCTGCACCAATATGCACTGGGATTTTTCTTTCTTTATAACCAAAAAAAAAAGTTTGCCAGGAGACTAATCTAAAAATTGTCATAACATGAACTTTCTACACTCAGGGGCTTTAATAAACTAAAACACAAAAGTGTTATTGTGCAGTTTTCTTAACCATACAAATAACATTGAAGATGCAAGTTGGCTTGCAATTAAGATTATTTGTTGCTGTTGTAGAGCGACCCAGTGGCCTGATGGGTGGGGTGCATGCCATTTCACTTTAATTTTTCGCAAATTTCTGTAAGATTGCACATCATGGACACATGAAATTTTCACAAATGATTGGAAGTGGTGTGTAAATGCTGCTCAACAAATGTGATATCAGCTGAACACATGGGGACGCTAATGATATAAATTTGACCGGCTAAATGTTTTCTACAAAATAAATCTCAAGAGCCATTAACAGTCTGCCAGTATATACCTGCAACCACTCTACTGTCACTATGTAAAACACTTTGTTTTCTATTTATATAGGCTCTTTCACTGGCATTACATTGCTAAGCAACAGCTTAGGTCCATGTTTACTTCCTGACAGCTGATGTCATTCACATATGCTGCAAAACATTCACACAGAGAAAGGACCAATTTAGAACATTATGTTTCAAAGGTTCTATATACTCCACCTGTGAAATCCCAATTCACAGAGATCCTGACTCCTGTAGAGGCACATTTTCTGCATTTTCTGTGCACTGAGCGTTTCAAAACTTTCAAAGTATTAATGGTTCTTTTAATAGCCACTTGAGGCTGTGTCCAGAAGCCATTCAATCTCCATAGACCCATGTTAAAATGCCCAACTTTACATCAGAAATAGATATGTTTACAGCCTGGTACCAAAAAATGGTTTTGGTCTCTACAGCTAATTTCACCCTTCACAACAACTGCACAGGGGTTAAAAAAAAAAAAAATGGGTGAAAGTTCTGCATAATTAATGGTGGGCTGCTTTGAGCGACAGACTGTCTGCTGTTTTCTTGGCTTCTCAGTCAGATCCACTCCTTGCTCCTCCACAGCGCCAGCTTCTTGCCCAAATGTAATCACTTCTGACTCCAAAAAAACAAGATGGCAACAGCCAAAATGCCAAACTTGAGGCTTCAAAAAGGAAGTTCACAAACCCATAAGTATTACATTAACACAACTGATTTTACAGTAACAGAAACTGACAGTGCAGCATCTGAAAAAGTAGAGTTTCAGTTGAAAAACCAACTGAAACAGGCTCATACTGGCAAATTATTGTGGATCCACCAATCATAGGCAAAGCACAGGAGGATATCTGAGGAAACTGAGTGCTCAGCAGTACATCGCCTTTGTGTCATTCAGTTAAATGAACCTTTTTTACACTGTAGCGAACATGAGCCAGAATATAGCAGCTACTTAAATTCTGCAATCTGTTGACTCTGAAAAGATGTGTCCATTCCATTATAGCAATGACCAAGAGACACACACGCCCACTCATACATCTCTCTATGATGGTCCAATTAAAGTAATGCTTTCTGGCGTAATGTGCTGCCCCCACTATATTGCAAAATGAAACAATAAAACAAGAATAATGTTTCTTTTCTTTTTTTTTTTTGTCTCAGACAAACAAATCTTTTGCTTGGCTCTAAACTGCCTCAGCTCAGCCAAGCACTTGTTGACTGCCATGTGAATCTGTAGCTTGAAGGCCAATGTAAACATAAAACTTGAAAAACAGAACCCACCGGCTTGTAACATTTACAGGCCAGTACCCTGGCTCCAAAAATGTGGTGAATAATAAATCCTTGGACAGATCTAGCCTTTGCCCTGCCACAGTCCCACAGTTTTACTGCGAGTCTGCAGAACTGCAGCGGAACCCTCAGAGGTGATTGGAGAAGATTGGTCTTCTTTAAGATGCCATAAAGTTGATTTGGTCACTACTGAGCTGGGGAAGATTGGTTTTTCTCTTACAGTATACTTATTTAATCATTCTGTATAGACTTCATAAAAATAACTGAAACACTGTTGCTAAGACTCAGCTTGTGTCCAGATTTGTTTCCTTTCAACTGCGTTCAATATTAGCAAACACATAAACCTTGGATTGAAAGAGAGGGATATATAAGTGTTGTCATAAAGTGTACTACTAAAATAATGACACAGGCTTTTGAAAATGTTGGAAATAATGACACGCTCAAATACATGTTCAAGAACTCTGCTCTCTTTATTTTAACATTCAACAGCATTGTGTCTCTCAGTGGACCATTATGCCCAGGACCTCGATTTACAAGAAACTATAGGATGTTCAAAATCATATAAACAGGCTGAAACAGTACACGCGCAGCTTTCTCCTCCTATATTAATCAGAACATAAGAAGAAATGAACACACAGGGACTTTTGTGACTAATGTTTTTCTGCGTCATTTACATCCCTTTACCTTCTAGCTATTTAAATTCAGCCTGTACACAAATATCACCATAGCTGGCTCCTCATCATTTGTACAGTACAGCCAATGTAAAGATATACTGTACCACAGAGTCTTGCATGGGGCTAATGATATATATGTTATAGAAGTGAACAGTATCCATAGCAACAAGCGTCATCATGCTCCCATTAACAGGACACTAATGACCTCTGTACATAGTTTATATATGTTGCAGGGTAAAGGCATGGAAGAGGAAAGGCTGCTACAGTTGCCAATGCAACAGACTGCAGTTTAGAAAGCAGAAACTAAATAAAAATCTGTGATTAAGCTGAGGGGCACACAAAGATAAAGCTGACACTTGTAAAATTTTAAATTCTACAGCTTTGTTGTCCCAGAGTCTCAGAGTATGGGTATGATTACAACCATACAAATAAATTTGATAAAACAGATATTAATAAACAGCATCTATTTCCATGTCAACTTCAGTCGCCAGAAGAAAATGTTAGAATTGTACATTTCTGTAAACCCTGGATGAGTTACATTTAAATGTTTCACATGTGAGACATGAACATTTCCAAAGTGACATACTTCTTACTATAAGTATAAAAGCTGACTTTGTCATCAAAAGGTGAAGGGGTTTGTGGTTGTTGTGACATCTAGGGTGCATAGGCACATACTGTACAGCAAGCAGCAGCAGCAACCCACCATCCAAAACACGCACATGGTGAGCATGGACGCAGAGAGCTTAGAGGGGTGGACACGCTGTCTGCAGCCATTTTGACTTGACCAGCAGACTTTACTACAAGCCGATTGGCTGTTGAAACAGGTGACCAGCCTTACACTCGAAAACCAGCCGCCAGTGATTTGACCAGCAGAGTTGCAGGCGACACCATCAGCTGGCTTTAGTCGAGCTCAGTTCACACCGCTGCAACTTCTCTGCAACATTCGAAAATGGTTTTGTCTTGTTGCAAATCATTGGTCTGAACTGGGCCTTAGAGTTTCCTCTGATAGCCCTCCAGAACTGTGACAAGTAGTATGACAAGTAATATGTGTCATACCGGACATCCTCAAGTCATGCCACGAAAGCCCTGTTTCTACCGAGAATTAGGTACAGTTCGGTTCTGTATGCTTTGTGTCCGTTTCCACTGTGAGAAGCTGTTGATAGTACCAATAAAGCTGTTCCATACCATCCCCATTTTTGGTCACCCCTCTGTTGGGGTACTTAGCACACAGATCTGGTACTAAAAGGTGGAGCTGTGAACACTGCAGTCTGTTTACTGGTCAAAAGTGGACGGTCACCCTGCTCAGGGCTGAGGTGTGGCTGGTTTTGAGGCTTATGTAACCACTGTTCATACTGTGGGGATTTTTATCACTGTGACTATAAAATAAAATGACGTTTTGCTGCCTCTTGCAGCAGCTGAAGTCCGAGAAAAAAAATTTAATTCACTGGGTTGACTGCTGGCCGCTTTTAAGGTGGAACGTTAACTTGTAATGTTACTCAGTTCATGAATTGATGACGTGCGTCAATCAACGCACCTTAAATTTCACAGACAACTTTGACCATCACTTTAG
>JAPZEB010000006.1:26944993-26963065 GCA_029783705.1 Chaetodon striatus
CCTCGTACACTGGTCCTGCTGTCGTTACCTGTGGCAATGGTTCAGTTGTGTTTATTACAGACATGTAAGCGTTGCTTCAGAGGAGTCTGAGTGTTCACATTTGCACAAAAAATGCTGAGTCACAGCTCTGAGTTCACTTAGAGGGCTGAAAAGGACCAAGTGTGAAAATGCCCCTTGTTTAACTTGTATTTATATTTTTGTTTAGTGTATATCAAACACCATTTTGATGGTACTTGCTTATAGCAGTCAGACTACATTTATGATGCAATGAATCCCTTTAACCCCACCATTTTTTCATTATATTTTAATTTTTTTTATTTGTAGAGGACAGGAAGGAAGCTTAAACAAAGACAATTTCCAAGACAAACTGTAGGCATGTATGTGAACACTGAGAGCAAGAGAGCTCCTCTTTCACTTGGTTATTCACATTTGTCCGCTGTTTTACAGCTTGTGTACAGAAGAGATCAATTTTCCTAAGGACACAAGAAGCTCTTGCTTTACCATTTTATACTTTTTTCAATATAATTTCTGAATTTCTTGGCAAAAAAAAAATAAAAAAATCACAAAACCTATAAACAACAGACCCACAGTGAAACACATTCAACTTATATGGGTCTATTCTCAAAAGAAAATTGGCATAATTATGGGATTTTTGTGCATCTCGTGCAATAGAACATGTATCTCTGAGACTGGCTGGGCCTGCAGTGCACAGAAAAAAGAACAAAATAGAGAAAAAAGTTTACTTCTGAAATGCACACTCAAGCAAGCAAACAACAAGCCTTCCAAAAAACCTGAGGTTGACAATTTCACATCTCTGCAAGAAAAAGAGGCACATTACAAACTTCTTGGTGCCAGAACTGATACATCAGAGAGCAACAAAAACCAACAAGAGGCAATAGAGGTCTGAAAATGGGCACAGCAGACAGTAAAGTTGGATGATGGTGCCCATCTATTGTCCCACAACTGGGATTTTGTCCTGGACAAGCTTCTAGGCAATGACAGAAATTACTTTGGGGAAGATATAACCACATGGCAGTGGCTGCGATATTTCTACGGAAGGTAGCAAAACTACAACCAAAGCTGTCAGGGTAAATAAACAAATACAGACTTAATGTAATGTAAGGGATGTAGAAAGTACTGAGGGACCAGCGAGAGACAGATTTACAGAGGGCACTGGTCCAGGAACAGCTCTGGGAATGTAACAGCCTAATCATTCTTTCTCTGCCAGATACACCACGAGTCTGAGGGAATACTGATGTCCCATAATTAATTTATACACAAAGAGAGCCGACTGCATTATTGTCAACACAGAAGGACCCTTGCATGGAAAATGTTTGATTTGGCCGGCACACAGCACAAAATGGAGTGATGAGGTTTTTATAATAAAGTCAAGCTGGACGACTTTTAGTTCTGAACATGAATAAATAAATGAATTCAAGTGACAAATGTGATTTTAATCTATGACATTCGGTACAGTCCAGGAGTTATTACATGATACAATGTTCTAATTGATATGGTTTTATCTTCCATCAACCTGCCTTGTCTAGTGATCCCACAATGCCTGCTGACAGCCCTCAAAGAAAAGGAGTGATCTTTCTATTCTGGTACCACTTGCTGCATATATGATGCTATAATTCCCTATGAATAATTTAACATGTTAAAGATCTAGTGTAGGATTTAGGGGCATCTAGTGACAGAAATGGTATATAATATTCATAGCCATGTTTTTATTAGTTTATATTCACCTGAACATAACAATTGTTGTGTTTTTGTTACCTTAGAATGAGTGGTTTATATCTACATAGGGAGCAGGTCCTCTTCCACAGAGTCCACCATGTTGTTCTACAGTAACCCAGAGTGGACAAAGCTTACACTGGTTCTAGATAGGGTCATTGACGTTTTTGTGTTGGCCGCCATAGTTCTCCTACATGGTTGGCAGATGGTGGGAGTTTGATTTGGTTGCAATGTGCAACCCAGGGGTGGGGGATTCGATTCACGACTCGCAAATTTGAAGAGTTGAGACTTGACTTGACTTTGACTTGGTATTCATGACTTGAGACTTGACTTTGACTTGAGACAGATGACTTGAACTTTTTTTTATTTAATATTTGTATTTTTCTAGATTTGAGATGTTACATTTTGTTTTTAAAATATGATGACATATATGAGTTTGTGAGCATGACTTGGCCTCTTGCTTGACTCGAGCAATGACTTGGCTTGACTTGCTTGATTTTCACCACAGTGACTAGGGGCTTGCTTGAGACTTGAAGGTTATGACTTGAGACTTGCTTATGACTTGCACATGTGTGACTTACCCCCACCTCTGCTGCAACCTCACTGCTATGCTACTAAATCCTTCAGGCTGGACCTTAAATTTATCCTCTAGAAATGCTGAATTTATTTTATTTTTTTAATATTTTGCTTTTTTGCAGCAGTAAGAATTGCACCCAATGCTGTTGTAGCGCAATGACAGTAACAGTCTATCTATCTGAACTGTGTGATCCACATTAAAAGCCTGATTAGTTTGTTCCCTTGTCTAGTTGATTCTAGATATATATGGCACATAATACCCGAGGCTGCTCTTGAAAAGCATAATTTCTGGCTAACTTTCAACTAACAAGCAAAATAGGTATGAAGCCAGTTTCACACTAAGTACCCTGTTTATAGCATGTAAAGGTTTTATAGCTTCCTCTCTGGGATGCATCTCCTTCCAAAATTCTCCTGTGCCACATGACAGATTGCTCCGTTACAGATTTAGCCAGAAAAGCTGAGCAATTATACAGAAAGCATCAGATGAGAACAGTAAAGTGGAACCATAAAACAATTCTGCTTCAGTTCAACTCTTCAGCATACCAATCATGCCTGATATTATTTCATTCAGTTTTTGCATGTGCGACTGTAATTCCTCTGCTGAATTACCACTTCTTGACCTTTCATGGCATTAAGAAAGGGCACTTTTGCACATAAATTGCGTATGTACTGTTCCTCCAGCCTCTTTATCATTGACAGAAAGAAAGCAACGGCAGCACAGGAGTTTGATTATGGAATGTTTTTTTTTTTCCAACCATATGGGCTATATTAGTGGTGGAAAGCACTTTTTTTCTGCCTTGAATGTGCTTACCACCAACAGTAATACAGCATTCATTAAAACATAACAGCGTGTGCTAGAAGACGTACACAAATCCCAGGCTTTGAGCAAGCATTAACCTGTAGAACATCCTGCTGACTCAGAGGGTGTTGTTGCATATTAAGTCCTTTTTATATAAAACCATGCATGCCATTTTTCAGGTGCATGGTATATATACATTTTTAATGTACTGTTCTTGGCTTGACTCCTATACATTTTCTGACTTTGCCATCTTACATAGGATTTGAAAATAAGGTTTAATTGACCGGAAACTTGTATCACTTATAATACAAAGTGTAACCTCCATAATTTTTTCATAGGTGTGGACAGAGGGAGCAACTGAAAATCTTCATCTTAATCTAAAACCAAAAGCCATAACTACATTTCAGGAGTTCTATCATGCTGTTGTAATACAGTATAGGTTAGTTGAGGACTATGTCAACATGAGAGCTAAGGAAATCCATACTGATATACTTTGGTTCCCTATTTTACTGTTAATCTTACTAATTATCTGATTTGATCGACAACAGTCCTGTTTTAATGTTTTATGAATCTATCCAGCTTCAATAGGCAGGTTGTCCTTTCCCTTACAAAGACAAGTATACAGCTTTAATCAGAAGGAGTACATGCATTGTAAGGAACAAAACATGTTCTGGGAACAAGTCTCCTCAAGTAAGGGAACTTGTGATCATCAAAGAATCAATTTCCATTCAGATAATCTTGAGATGAGAGTTCAAGGGATCCTTTAAAAATTGCCATGTCAGTTTTTCACTTGAACACTCCTGACAAAGGTCTAGGAGGACCAAAACATTAGTGTTACTAATAAATTGTGAAGCTGAGCAAGAGCAGTGTGCAGGATTTTCTGTCCAAAATTTTGCCTAACTTTGCTGCATTATGTAGGCCTCTTCTAAGCATATGGTCTGTACTAATGGATGCAATACGTTGTGTACTCTCTCTAGATACCACTATCTTGGCACTAGCTTAAAAATGAGCGTGCCAAAGCAACCTCTTAAAGACAGTAATGTCGGCTAGGGAGGGTCAGTGGGGTGGCCACACACCTTACTTATTGTGTTGATTGCTGTAACTGAAGACATCCAGCAATAATGCTTAATGAATACTACTACTGCTTTAAGGGCTGCAGTAGTTATTTCCAGTGATTGTTTGACAGTTCTTTTTAATTAACTGCTATAATGTTTGTCATTTTTGCTTGAAAAATGACTTAATTATTGATTTTTATACTAGTTACCAATTCATTTTCCATCGTGGATGTGGATCCTCATCTTCCTGTCCCTCTCCCCTTTGTGCGAATGGTGTTTTGTCTTTCGTGTGTATGTGTAGTCTGTCCTCTTTCCAGGTATTTGTGGTCTTCATTTCATAAGATGCAGCCCTACCTCATAGATTTATTCTGGACAGCTAAAAATGGGAAAGACTTTGTGGGCTGAACACTGAGGTAGAGGAGCAGATGACTCATCACCAGCAGAATCAGTTTTTAAGTCTTGGTATTGATCATCACCCTCGTCAAATCCCCACAGATTGTGTATATTACATTATTCATTTTATGCTAAGAGGCGGAAAGAATCTCCCTTAATTCTCCACAGGGAGAATTTCAGTTTCTCACTTACATGAAGGTGAGATAGTTTGGCTGAAGCTGCTGGGGCGGAAATAATTGCCCACATTTATCTGTTTTGTCTCCAGGAAAACAGTGCCAGCAGTAATGCTCAGCTAATCACAGTTCAGCTCAATTAAAAACACATTGTCACGTTAAGCAGGAGCAGAAATAGTATGTACGTGGCACAGGTTAAGGGCAATATTCTGTTAATTAGGTGTTACAATGATCTCACACACGCAGCTGTTACAGAAAAAATGGGTTTATATGCTTGTTCTGATGATGTAAACAGTATCTAAATCTATTTTTGTGTTTTATATTTTGGCTTCGACTCTGCCAGTAAACACTTCTGAGTGTTTTTAGTCACGGTAATACAAAAAGGAGCTTCTTTGCTCTCTAATTACATGCCAGCTTTCAGTCACAGACCTTCAATCATGCAGGGCAAACAAAATGAGAGAACACTAAGGTGTATATATAGACATTCCAGTGATTAGCCCGAATGCAATACATCTTTGTATCCCTGAGACAAGGCTATACACAAGTGCCAATATCATTGTAACCTTATAAGGTTGTAAAGGTATTATGATGTACAGCACCAGAAACTCATTTCTAAATTTAGAAATCCCTGTTGTGTCATACGTCGTGTTCATATTTGTCATCTTATATATCTCAATCAGGAGAGGCAGAAGAATGAAGTACAGCTAATATTTAATACAGAATATGAGTGAGCAAACTAACAGATGATTTGTAAGATTTAACAGAAGTCTTTGGCACTTGGACACCAGAAGGAGTTAGTTTGTGTTCGAGGAACATCTGGGTGGCAGCAGGATAATTCCCCCCATGGAGTCCAGACAGTGGTGGTGATGGTGGCTGCTGACTCTGAGGCTGCTGACTGCTGAGGTGTAAGAGGCTGATGAATCTGTATAGACCAGGTGGTGATGGGGAGGTGGAGAGTGTGCACGACAGTAGCAAAAAAAAAATGACGGCAGAGAAGAACCATATTTAAAATGAGGAGCAGTAAGATGATAGGCTGACATAGAAGGTGTGTCGCTGTGCTGTTGGTTGATTGTGAATCAGCTGATGACTCAATTGACCTACCCAGACAATGACACCTAGAGATATCGGGGGAGCATGCAGGCAAGAAGTAACTGGCAGGGTGAGGAAGAAAGTTACAGCCGGAACATGAAAAGTACTGTCTTCCTGTCTGAACTTTCACCAAAGCTTCATTCCCCAAGTCACACATCCAGACTCAAATAATGGAGATCTAGGAGGATGTTACTAAGTATGTTTTGATCTTGAAAACATGCTGGTGCCACTCAACACAACTCAATGTCAATGCAAATGTCCCCTGATGCGCAAGCCTGAGACAACCAGTTGCACTTGTTTCAAGTCTCTTGTGAAACAGAAGCACATGGTAGTTATGTACTTCCCCAACTACGTAAGAGAACTTTAAAGAAAACAGTTCCTTATGAACAATGTTTTCTCCCAGCGAGAGGGTTCCTGGTTCCAACCCAGGGTGGGGGGGCCCTTCTGCATGTTCTCCCCGTGTCAGCGTGGGTTTTCTCCAGGTACTCCAGCTTCCTCCCACAGTCCAAAGACATGCAGGTTAGGTTAATGTATGACTCTTAATTGCCCATAGGTGTGAACATGAGTGTGAATGGTTGTCTGTCTCTATATGTGAGCCCTGCAATAGTCTGGCGACCTGACCAGGGTGTACTCCACCTCTCGCCCAATGTCAGCTGGGATAGGCTCCAGCACACCAGCGATCATCAACAGGTTAAGCGGCTATGGAAAATGAATGAAAAAAAAAAGTGTGGAAACACCTTGCTCTGCCATTGATCTAATTTGTCTTGCCCCAGTATAATGGCAGCATGAGAAATAAGTGCCAAGTAGGAACAAAGTACTTAAAGCACATACTCATCAGAAGCATGCCTGCGAGGCTCAAGCTAAGGAGGGAAATCTACTTGTTTGTATTTATGTGTCAACGCACCAAGTCAAGGATGCACAGATGTTTGCACTGAGGATAATCACTCTAATGTCAACATGTACACCTTAAGTGTTGTTTTACATTTTGTTTGCCCAGCATGTATAATTGGTATTCACATGAGATGGTCCTTCAGCCTCTCAGTCAGGTGAGTGCCAAACACTTAACTGCATAGTCATCATGACCAAAGTGTTAATCAGTTTTGCTTGCTCAGTTCATTTTTGCTTTTTCAGTTGACATAAATGAAACTTTGTGAAAGTAATTTTCACTCACTTTGCGTCATAGTCTGACTGTCACTGATAGCGCAAAGGAAAGCTGACCTCATCCTCTTGACCTCAAACTGCCCTGTGATTCATTATTGTTTCAAGTGGCAGCCGATTTGCCTCTTCCTTGTAACCTCTGACACACACGATGAACAAATCCCCATTTCTAAACCAGTCAAGCATCTCCCTAATCTCTTCTAACCCTTGTATTTGACAAGCATGCATATCCAGAGTAGAAAGAATGAGTGTGGGTTAACTGGAGATTAGCCAAATTGTTTAACAGAGTGGACTTGAACCCAGGATGTGTTGGAGTCTCTCCCCCTGCTAATCCTGCTGTTTCTATTCCTGCTCTGGACACTCAGAGAGAGAGAGAGAGCAGCTCATTCCTCTCTCGTTCCTTCCATCTGTACCAGTTGTGACAATTCAATCTGTTCAGCGTCTTCCCGCATGAATTATGGATGAACCCCGCAACCTCTGAATGTGGTAGGGATTTACGCTTTATAACTCCTCCTGCTCGTGTCACAGGCTCAGTGTGGATTTGAAAGAGGTTGGGTAGAAAAAAAAAATCCAGGTAATTCGCAGAGCATCAAAGCAGAGGAAATGCCAGTATTAATGTCCTCTGATGGCAGATCACTGATTGACTCCTCTGTGCTGAAAGCCATTAGCAGAGCTCATTCAGAAAGGGCTGTGCCATGACTTCCGTGATAAGCAATTACTGAAGCATTCTGTCGCAATGAACTCAGCTGTAAAATCGTCTCCTACAGGTCAAATAAACAGAAAGATTTCCTCCAGATTCTTTAAAGGAACATCAGAAATACAGACATGAGAACACATTTTCTGAGGTACATTTGTAATGTACAGTATGTGTGTAAGAGAGTTTGATTGTGAGTAAATGTAAGGCTCTTTTTTCAAAATGGTGCACATTATGCATTTACAAAATATTAATTATATCAGTAATTCAGGGACTGTATAATGTAATAAATTGTTAAGTAATTCAATATATTACAAACCTCATTTGGTAATGTGCACTGCGCACTGTAGTCCAGAGGGTGATAGTGATGCACCTGTGTTACCACTCAACCCAGTTGCTAGAATAAGTTTTGACATTATACATTTCTGCAAACCAAAGATATGTTACATTTATAAGTTTGATATGCAGCAAATATGTCATACTTTTTGTTTTATGATGTGCCAAAGCTGTGGTTTTACACGTGTTAAGGCATTAAAGCCACTTTGTCAGGGTTAGAAAAATGTTCTGGCTTAAAATACCCAGTTTGGTCACTAATAACATGGCTGGAAATGTCCCAGTGTGTCATTAGAAAACATTTGGTTTAGTCACTACACACACGGCTGAAGGTGTCCTGACATGTCATTATAAAGTACGGGGTTTTGTTGCCACAAATAAGATGGGAATGTCTTGACATATCATTAAAAAAATACCCATTTTTGGCTTGGCTTCATGGCTGGAAATGTCCCGACATGGTTGGTAAAAAAAAAGAAAAAAAAAGAAAAAAAAAGTTTTAATGCTACAAACAGGGCTGGAGATGTCTCAACATACCCGGTTTTGTCACCACAGATAGGCTTGAAATGTCCCAAGGTGTCATTAAAAAACAACTGGGAATGTCTCAGCATTTTATTAAAAAAAAAACCCCGCTGTTGTCGCCACTAATACAGCTGGAAATGTCCTGACATATTATGATACTCATCTTTATCGCCACAAACATGGCTGCAAATGTCCATATGTGTCTTTAAAAAACGACCTGCTTTTGTCGCCACAAACACGACTGGAGATGTCCCAACATGTTGTTAGAAAATACCCAGTTTTGTACACAGATAGGCTGGAAATGTTCCAATGTGTCAATAAAACAAATCCTCTGTTTTGTTGCCACAAACGTGGCTGGAAATGTCCCAACGTGTTATCAAAATTGTCCGCTTTTGTCAGTTGTTGGTCACAAACAGTGGTCTGCTGCTTTCTGCTACTTGGCAGTTATCTCACCTACACTAGGTGTCATGGATGTACTGAGAGGGGCAGGAGCCTACTGTGACTATGATATGATATGTCCGTCGTAATCGGGAATCAATTCTCTTGCTAAAGGGCACTGCAGGATGCATGTAGGAATTTGGTGAAAGAATATTCTCTGTGTTGAGCTGTCAGCTGCTCTGCCTGCACAGTTTTCAGCTGGAATAATATCTGGCGAAAGCTCTGATTCAGAGTCTAAAGTCAAGCATGGCTGGTGTTAATTAAGAAGTGAGGAGTGCAGTGACAATGCACTTTATAATGCAGTAATTGTATTCACTGTCTCTGTCTGCAAGTGTAGCCTTAAGAAAAATTGCATAAGAGAAGAAAAAAGGGAGGCGGTGGAGGAGGGTTAAGAGAAATTTAACAGTTCTCCACATGGGTGCATTTACTGTTATCTGAGAAAGTGTTCAGATGCACTCTGGCTTTCAAGAAAGAAGGACTGAATACAATGAAACTGTGGGATGAGGACAGTGACACATACTGGAAAGCAGCAGCAACACAATGACACAAAAGAGCTGTCATCACTGGGTTGTTTTAGTTTCTTTTTTAAAGAGTAATTTATCATCATAATTTGCATTTAGGAGACCATCAATAAAACCTCCAAATTTACACTCATAAAACTTACAGTACATTACATTCTTGCATCAGATGTTGATGGATTTGAAATGTCTGCACAATGTCTAGATAAAATCATCAGTAATAATCCTGAAGCTATTCCTGGATCAGATTAAAGGAGATGTGCATCCACACTGGTTTTGTTGAAATGATCAGATGTAAAACTGTCAAAGCAGAAAGGTCTGTTTGTCATCAGACACCAAAATGTCGTTCATACATTTTTTCTGTCTCAACCTAAAAGGTATCTCAACATGTTTGTATTTTTGCCAGCACAGCAGAACAAAAGAGATTTTTTTTTTTTTTAGTTTGGGAAAGCATTTATATAGGGAGCTAAATTTATCAAAGACTTGATTCACAGATTATCCCTCCAAGTCTTCTTTCAGAATGATAAACTGCATCAAGCTGTATGGAGAGTATCAGAAAACCACAGGAAGTCAGGTGAGTTACCCTTCAAAACAAAAGCATACATTCAGTCATTTGCAAGGGAGGGGGTGGGGGGGCAGACAGTGCGTGTGCAGAGCAATATCGAAGAACTAGAAAATATCACAGTGACACTGTAGTAGTTTACACTTTAATGTATACATTTTTATCAATATAAAGATATGTGATGACTAAAATAAAAAGAAAAATATAATAAAATCAGTCCCAGAGCAGTGCCAGAATTACTGAAACTGGGAGCTGTGCAGAACCTGAACCAACTTCATGGGTCTTTTCAAATTGTAAGGTAGAAAGACTTCCCACAGACTAATTACACACAGAGCAAATGAGTGTGTTTGCACTGTGTAATTTGGTAGATTGTTCTGGCACTAGCATTTTGCAGCATTTTGCCACAGCTTTGGATATAAATAGATATTTCGGTCTTAGACATGCTCACAAACTGATGTTGTGTGTCAGTTTATCACCATGCTGTGTGATCTGTATGATATCTTCCAGAGCTATTTTTAAGACTTCATATTAGATTAGCATTAGCAACTGGGGGTAGGTTTGAGTAGATAATGTAACCTTTAACAGTTTTTGACCAAGCCTATTTATAACCCAGTTGTCATACAAATGTTTATTCACCGTTGAGTCAGTGTCATATACTATGGTTGAGTCACTCTTGATTTATGTTTTGATTTAAAGGTTGAATCAACTTGGATTTTGCAGTGTTTCATAATTGTTTTGACGTTGAAACAAATCTTTGAGGAGAATTTGGTTACCTTTTAACAACCATCAGAATTAAACATTGTTTCAACAACTGACATAATTTCAACCACATTTCAATGTTGAAGTTCGGTCGTGTGCCAGCTGGGAAAGCATAGCTGTGCACACTCAGTACACATGTACTGCAGGGAAGATGCATTGTCTTTTCTCTTTTGATCTGATATCTAAGACCATTTACATTAGTTTTCTTTCATTATCATCTTTTCTTTCATGTTTTATTGGACCTGCCTCGTCTGCTCCTTATCACCCTAACACACACTGGTGAACCATGAAAACACCAGAACAACTTGCTGTGCATGCAGGCAATACCAAACTCAATTACTGAGATTAATTCAATATTAAAATGTGGAATTCACTTTTATATGACATTGTAATCCAAAGACAATGAATAAATAAATGTTTGGGGGGATTGTTTTGCATGTAGGTGAGTCATTTTATGGGCATGCCATGTCTCTTTAATTGTGAATCTGGAATCTACATGGCACATTTTCCCTGCATTTTAAAAATATCTTGACTAAATGCAGTTTTAATGCGGTTTTACTAGAAGGAGCATAAAAGTATTTTTTTGACACCATTTACTTATTTATTTTATTTTTTATCATTTTATTATAATTTTTTTTTCTCCACTGAAAATAGTCAAGGCAACATATTTGTCTGAGGTGTTTTATTGTGAAAGTCACGACGGGACGTGGCGTCCGTTGGGGGTATTTCAAGTAGCTTGAAAGCAGTCCGTCCCCTCAGTCAGTCAGAGTGAAAGTTGTCTCCACCTGGAAGAGCAGGCAGTCAGGATTTGCTAGTTTCCACCGCCGCTGCTTCTCACGCTTTCTCCCGGAGAGATGAGGCGGAAGGAGAAGAGGCTGCTGCAGTTCGCCGGGCTGCTCATAGCGGCTCTTCTTTTCCTCCCCAACGTCGGGCTGTGGTCTTTGTACAGGGACCGAGTGTTCGACAACTCGCCCGGCACAGTGGACGGACCAGGCGGGATCCTCCGGATACAGGTCAGGGAATCTCGGTTACAGTGCTCCTTGTATATTGTTCCTTAAACTGTAGTCCTGGGATCTTCAGGGTGTCCTGAGGAAAAATACGATTTTTTCTCTACTCTGTGCTCTGCCCAGGACTCCGCAATCTGAAGCAAAGAACACCCTGCGTGTAGGTGACTTCAGAAGTGTCAGTAATCATATCAGAAATCTGTTGAGCCCGGAAGAGAGTGTGTAGAGAGCGCTTCACTTCCAGCGCTGCTCCGGTTCAGCACCATGGAGAGCGCAGAGATCAAAACAGGAGGGTTTTTTTTTTGGTTCTTGTAAAACTGCGCTGATAAAGCATGAGAAAGCCAAACAATGGACACAGATTTCACAGGTTTATCTAGCTTTCTGGACTGAACTAAAGCAGTAACTATGAGGTTTCCAACAGCCCCCAAAGACAGCTGCACCGAGGTTCGGTTTCCATCTCTTGTAAAGTCTTTAGTTTTGTTTGCTGTTCGGTGTTAATCTCAGCTCCAGATCAGGGTGATATCTCACTGTTAGATGTGCTGCATTCAGCTGTAACATGTCTGATCATCGTTCAGAAGCAACTGTAGATGATTTCTTTCGTTGATCATGTTTTAATTGATGTTACAACCCCTCAGCACCGAGTCTGTAGCTGTTGCCATGGGGAACAACTAAGCTCCCCTTGGTTATTTGTGCTGTTGATTAAAGTAAGGATTAACCATCATATATGGAATATTAAGAATACTCAGAAACAGGGACAAGATTGTGATTCATGGCTCAATATTTATGAAACACGTTTGTTCCTCTCCTTCATTTCTTCTGTGAAGGATTCGTGGAAACATTCCTCACCATCACTGTGAGAGTCAGTGATTTTATTTGGTTTAAATTCAGTGTTCCAGTATGATAGTCCTCAGTCATTTATCCCTGAGAATGCCTTTGTGGTACGGTGTTATATATACAGTTAAGATTTATTGTATTGCCGGTGTAAACTCTCAGATGCTATGCGATGTGGAACAAATTTCATTTGATATCATCCTTAGAGGACATTTAGCAGAGATTGCCTTTAATTTCCCTCATGATCTCAACAACATAAAGGCTAATTATATATCTTCATTTCTGAGTGGAATTTGAACAGTGTCTCACGCTAAATACCCTGATAGAGTGAGAGCATATTTATATAATTCTGCTTAAATGGTGGTCCTAGATTGGATTTATTAAGTTGTAAAAAGAGAGAGCGAAAAAATGAAGTTATGTTGGTCATGGTGAGCAGTTTAATTTGGCTCTGTCGGTGGTTTTTAGATGTATAATGGATGGTACAGAATCTTCCTGGTAGGTTATCAAACATGTTGTGTGTCAGGGCAGGTATTTGAAGTTGCACTGCTGCTCTGACATTGTTTTAAAGCAGCAAGGTCTGCAGATAAAGGAAGTAAAACAAAGAAGTCATTCGGGAGGAGGTAGAGCGGGTCGTCCTCTAATTGCATGGTTGGCTGTTCGATCCCCGGCTTCTCTTCTCCACATGTTAAAGTGTCCTTGGGGCCAGATAATGAAACACAAATTGCTCCCGATGGTTGAGCCGGCACCTTGCATGGTGTCTCACTGTCGCCAGTGTGTAAGTGTGTGTGAATGGATGAATAGGAGGCACATTGTAAAGTGCCGTCTTTCCACTAATGGCATTAGATCTAAAAAAATCGATGCCATACTGGCGGGTAATTACAAATAACAAATAAAAAAATGTCATTTAGATCAGAGGGCTTGTTCAATGAGGACTTGTCACAGAAGGCTGGTGAGTATAACACACTCACACACCTAATACAACTGGTGTTTAATTATCTATGGTGATTAAGTTGCATTTAAGTTAGCATTTTATTACCTAGTATGGAAGGGTTTAGCTCATGTGTGGCATCCAGATATGTTTGTCTTTTTGGGAATTTTGCTAAGTTATAAAGTTCTATATATTGGAGTGGCTGCTGTTGTGAGGTAGAGAACTGGTTTAACTCCTACATGCCATTAATGTGCCATTATTTCAGTGTCATGTGGATACTTAGGGCTCTTCCAGCATGCATTTGGCAAAAAGCAGGGAAACACACCGGCCAGTCTGCCAGACTCACATCGGGAAGCGCTAACATTTGTCTTATTTTAGACTCTAAAACACAAAACTTCTTTTACACTGCTAGAAACTGCTGCAAGCATTCCTCCTCTGTTTTATTTCTTGCAAACTTTTAATAGCAAAAGACAAATGAAACAATGGATAAATGAGAAAAAAGGAAGGAACAATATGTGTGTTTGTGTTGTGTGTTTGAGTGCTCCCTGTGGGCTGTTATGGCTTCACTGAAGTACATAAAAATCAATACCCTTATCCCATCCAGCCTTTTCCCACATAAGTCTTGTTAGAGACATTTGTAGCGGATATTTCCTTCCCCCTTGTTGGTTTCTGTCTGCTTCACTTGTAGACGACACAGTGCTTAAACCATCAGAATAAGATCACAGCCGATTAAACAGAAACAGAATGAGCTGCAGTCTCATTCATACGCAGTCCCTGTCCCACTGATGTCTGAGATAAAATAGAATATAAATGAACAGCAGTCATACATATTGTTTTTTTAAAGATGTGTTTACCCAGAGAGGAGGAGAAGACAGCTTTGCCTGAGCAGCGTACTTGTTTATTCGGTTGCACTTTTTCACCACTAGTTTTCTGCTGTTTGCCCCGGGGCAGTTTCACTTGAGGAATTTGCAGTTTTCATTCACATTGTTTTTGCTACAGCAGCGGTAAGGATTCACAGTCAGTAGAGTGGGTTCCAACAGTGACAACCAATCATGCCAAACAAGTGTCAAAAAGTATCCAAGCAACCATTGAATCTTTTCAAATCAGCATGAAGCTTTGTCTGTTTCTCCACTACTGGTCAATATGCTCATTATGTTCCCCCTGAGCTCTGAAATTCGACTAAAAGTAAAGTATTTGGAGATATATTAAAGGAATCAGCTTTTGTTTGACCACAGCTGCTGACCTCTGCAAAGGACCAGGCTTCAGACTTTTCGAGCCTGCAATGGGTCAGTACAGTATTTTGTACTGAAAAGATACATTTTTGGTGTAGTGCATCGTAGCAGCAGCAGAGGTTGGAAAGAGCATGACTGCCTGACATGAAGCTGCTCTGCAGAGATTGAAAGTGCAGTTGCAACAGATTTCATTGGAAGTACTGGCTATAGAAATGTGCTCTGTGGATTTTCCAGAGTAACATACTTTCTGGAGGTTAATGATTAAGTTTTAAAATGAGCAAAAAAAAAAACCTACACTTTATTTGGGTACCACATTTTTTTTAATGGACCCACCCATTAAACTACCACAATGGTACATAGGAAAGTAAACCACTGATATAATTTTCTCTATACATTGGAAATAGGTGTTTTCCTAACGTGGCTCCTTACTCCCTCAGCTGCGTCTCTTTTTCGGGTCTTAACTCAGAAAGGAATACGAGGGTGCAGAAAATGTATTTACTAAACAAGACATCCTCGCTGTTTGAGCCATAATATAGTTTTTGTTTATTTTATCCTTATCTAAACAAGGTAAATATAAATATACACACACAGTTATGAAACTGAACACAGGGTGGAGCATCCATGTGTGAAGTGCATATAGGTAAGCTCCAGCTAATGGAATCAAACACATTCTCACTGCGACCTCTTCACAAATTGATGTTTAAATTCCACATCCACATACAACATGCAAGGTACCCTGGGTGCGTTGGCTGTTGACGTTGTGGGAAACTGTGACAAGTTTTGCCTGTTACATGCATTGTCTTCTTTCAAAATACCCTTCCAATTTCACAGGAAATTTGACATTTATATATATCTTTCAAAATAAACGCACTACGTTGATACAACACTGCAAATTGATGTTTTTTTTCCTTGAACAACAAACACACATGGTTAGTTTTGGGCAACAAAAGCATGCGGTTAGGTTTAGGAAAAAAGAACAGGGTTTGGCTTTAGAATCTTACAGGACACAAACACTGCTCTCTTGGGTGAAAGTCACCCGCCCCAGTCAGACTTTCGCAGCCATAGCTTTAAACCGTTAAGGCGGCCAGTTGCCGATAAACTATAACGGCAACTGGCCACATATCGTGCCAATGTTAAAGCATGACTTTTTTCATTGGTGTCTGAAACTGCAAGTCACTGCCTAACCGCCAGATTTTTCGTTGCTGCGGAGTGAGACTGGTTTCTTGGGAATCAAACAAACAGTTTTTGAGTGTGTTGTGTGAGTGCGTCGTGAAAACATGAAGTATTGGCATGGAAAACTGAATTTGCTGAATGGAATAATGATTGAATATGGACAATGCTGTTGCCCTTCAATGTTATGGTGTGTATGTGTATATTTCATTGAGAATAAACGGATTGCAAAATCCAAAGAGAAAACACACACTGGACATTGGTTTATTCTTAGGCCAGAACATGCATCTGGAACAAGTGCACCCGTTCACCCCTCAGTGGCTTGTATCGACATTTTGCTTTGTTAAAAGTCACTTTGCTTGCTCAGTCCAGCATCATATTGAGGACACTGCAAATAATACTGAGGCACACTATCTTTACTGTCTTATAATGTGTAGAAATAACCAAGTACTCACTGACGTTCCAGTATTGATTATACAGGTGACTCTATTCAGTCTTTTGGAACAGCTGGCAGTATTTCTTTTGCTGTCCCGTTAGATCAGACCAGTCACTAAACAGATTTACTTTGAAGGGGTGTTGGCATCTGGAAGAAAGCAAACAAACAATCAAAAAAATGTAATGACTCCACTGAAGCCTCCTTTCTCCTTGTTCCTCATCCTCTGCAAGATCCATTCAAGAAGTTGGAACGTCCTTGATGATGTTGGACCTCAGTTGATTTGCGAGTCGGGCTGGAGGACAAAGGAGCGAGGATAGGAGACAGAATAATTATCTGAATGAAAAGTATTCATTGTAGAGCATGTTGAACACAAACTGTCTGTGATTAAGTTGTGGCTAGAAGCGTGGAATAATTAAATGTTTCAGCCCAAACAGAGCTGAGCAGCAGCACTGTATGTATTCTGTATGTGAGCCAAGTTTCCATTTTATCAAAAGATTTTAAATATTTGATTTTTCCAGATTTTGCTGCTGAAAAAGACAAAAAGTAAAGACGCAAAAAGCTGGTTTTGCTCACTCCTGTTTAAAAGTAAACTGGCCTTGAGGTGACTTGTCCTGTTGTGTACACACCAGTGTGGCTAAATGCCTTTCAGCAGCACACTGACTGCTCTTTGTGTTGAGCCAATTTATTTGTGCCTCTTAACCATACGAAGCATTGATCACTGTTGTAGAGCGAAGGAACGACATGGCTCTGGCTCCTCACCTCAGCACAACACTCTGCGACTCAGGCCCTGCTGAGCAGTGTGCTTTTGATGGGGGGATGTACAATATGGAGTGAAGCTGGGGGGAGGGTTAGGTGAGTTAATGTGAGTCACATATGTCCTTTTAGTAGCCTCACATTGAACAGAGCAAAGCTCAGCAGCAACAAGCAGAGACAAGTCACTCATCTGTGGTCTTGAGTTCTTCTGACAGAGAGACATTCACACAGAGGGGGAGAGAGGACTGCAGGGCTGCTACTGCTACTGCCTGTCTCGTGTGTTAGACTTCCGTTTGTAGCTCTTAAAACATGACAATGATGAATAGATAGAGTTTATGGTGGCTTTCATTCCTAAAACAAGGCACTGCCTCTAATGACAATCACCACTGTGTATTCTGTTGTGTATCCAGGCTAATTTATTTTCAGTTTTAACTAACAAAACCACTGCAACACTGTGAAATATCAAGTCTAGCACCAAGTCCTTATACGTAAACCACAACCTCTGACACTCCAAGAGTGCGGTGCTCTGGACAGCCAAATTTCTGAACGCACCACTTGTATCATCTTCCTTCATTGTCTAAAACAAGCCAAAAGAACTCTCTAGCTAGCGCTGGCTAATGTCTGTGTAGAATTTTTGCCTCCAGCTAAACCCCGCCCACCAAAAACGTCATACTGTTTTCTAATGGTAAAAGGGTCATGTCATCCAAAACAACCCACATGACTAATCCAAAAACAACTCATGAAGTATGAACCTCAGTTTCCCTTGTATAGTTGCAAGCTTTGTGACCTTGTGAGCTTTGTGAATATCATGCTACTATTGTCATATAACTCCACAACCATGTAAAAAGAAATCAGATTCCTCTTGTGCAGTGAAAACACTGGTATAGTGACTTCATATCAGTGTTTCCTACCTTTCTC
>JAPZEB010000006.1:26981370-26992824 GCA_029783705.1 Chaetodon striatus
TTAGCCATGTCCAAGACAAATCTTCATTAGAAGATTGCAAGCCAATATCCAGGTCTTCCAGGTCTATAAATGCTGATCATTACAGTGTCACAACATTTTGATATTTCCTGATTAAAGCTGTTATTAGTGTTATTTTTACATGACTGAGACCACATCAGTCCTATACAATAAGCAAATATTAAAGGTCTGTATTAAAGAATGGATTGTGAGACAATAGGCCCTTGAGCACAGACATGCAGAAGGCTTCACCAACTCTCCTGAACTGCAACAAGACTCACAGCTTTTGAAGTTGTTTAGCCTTTCTGTTGTTGTTTCATGTCTTTTATAGTCGTTACACATCTCTCTGTGGTTTTATCTGATTTAGTTTTATTGTTGGTGATTTTACCCATTTTTGACATAGCTTTGTGCCTCTTTGTGGCTGTTTTGCCCCTTTCGTAGTCCTTGTGATTCTATGTGTAGTTGCTTTCTGTCTCTTTGTTGTCATTTTGTGTCTCTTTGTGGATATTTTGCCCCTTTTCATAGTCATTGTGAGTCCCTTTGTTTCTCTTTGCAGCTGGTTTGCATCTCTTTGTAGTCTTTTGTGTCTCTTCATGGTCATTCAGTGGTTATTTGGGTTTATTTTGACACTTTTCATAGTTGGTACGTGTTGATTTAAGTGAATTTTTTTTTGCAGATGAAAGCTAGGGGGGGGCTGACAATTTGGGTCCCTGGGCCTGTGGCCATTAGGCTCATTCAGTAATCCATCCATGTGTGCAGCAATACAAGATGTGTCTGGAGACATGTTCCAGGGCAAAAGTTAAGACTTGAATATATTTCAATATCAAGCCTTTAGGTAGACAAGTCTAAACTAAATCAAGTCATCACCCATTATCTGTGCCTTCATCAAGTGTTTACCTGACAACTGCTATAATCAGGCTCCTGCTTTAAAGTGGTTGTAATTGAATTATTAGCATGTAAATGGTGTTAAGGACTGATGTAGCCTCCGTGGCTGTCAGACACTTGTCACCCTCCTGTGACCAATCAAATGGACACACCTGACCCCCCACCCCGCAACTTCCTTCACCCGGTCTGCCCTGTAGGCAGCGTCTGCCTCTTGGTGATTGGCATGTTGTTGGTGCCTCAGAGGCAGACAGTTCCAGACCTGCGACTGACACATTCGATTTCTGCACGTTGACAAGATTTAATTGAAGCACACACAGGCACGCACACACACACACAGGCACACACACACGCACCTCCATCCCCTGTGGAATTGGACAGGGTTTGTTAAGAGTCACCAGCCGACCGCCTGCCTATCACTCCTCCTGCATGTCTCCTAGCATTAATATTGGAATGAATAACACGCAGGCTGATGTTCAACACGGACATTGATCGACTGGCACAGTTCTCTACACACTTTCTCTCTCTCCATCAGCGGGGGGCCATAACTCTCTTCCCATGATTAGCTCCTAAGCAAAGGTTTCCACCACTTGCTGTGTTGATCATGTACTAGATGATCACTGTAACCTGTCATCAGAACACTTGTTAACAGCTACAGCAACTGATATCAGCTGTATGTGCTGTAAATAATAGTATGAAAGCTGTCTGATATGGGAGGGACACGTGAGTGGCTTCACTGCAAATCCTGCTTCATTCAGGGTCCAAATATAACTTGTGGAATTCTTGTTTAATCATAATTATTATTATTTTTATGGGTCTTGTCTGTATGATGATGCTATAGCACATCAAAGTCTGTGTAGGGACAAAGTGTTAAACTTTAACATGGTCTTCTGTCAACAGGCAGCCTAACTAAACCTTATCCATAGTCATGTCAGATCAGAAAACACTCATGAATTAGTGATATATTATGGTGTTGAAAGGCTCTAAATATGTTAGTTAACAATGCTGTCTTCTGTTTTCGAAAGCAGTGTCAAACAATGCAATTTGACATTTGGTATGGAAGACTTGAAGCAGTTTCTTCTCATGATTTTTCCCATAATTGAAGCCTTACCTTTGTAAATCCTGGAATAAGGAGAATCATAATCACAGTCCAACAGGGAGCTTATGAGGTTTGATACATTGCTTAAACATTTTATTGTATTTTATTTTATCTTGTTTTTATTATATTTTATTTCATTTAATTTCTGTCACTGTCAAGGCAACCAACAACACATGTTGCTCTGAGAGATTTCTTTTTTGACAGATTATTGTAAATCTCACCATTCACTTTTTTACCTCTAGCTTTAGCTCTTCTCTGACAAAACACTGTTTTTAAAAGAATGTGATCATCTGCAAGTCTTTGTATTATTCTATATTATTTTTTCTGCAACACACCAGGAGACAATTTGGTATCAAAACCAAAAATTGATATGTATTTGCTATATATATTTGCTATATATATGTGAAAATGTTTTCTCCTTGTTTTCTTCTCTTTCTCTGGTATTGAGAGATGAGCAAATACAATTTTGACAGTGTAGCAAATGATGGAAAATGGACTGAACAGTGGTTTCAGGGAAGATTACATGTGGATTTCAGTGAGCTGAGAAGAAGCGCTGTTTTCAGCCTGCTCAGACATATACATTTGAGCACTAAATCCATACGTCACCTCAGTGACCTAAGATCTGCTGAGGAGGCGAGTGTGTAACCAGAACAAAGGTTGCTGGATGAGGGATGTGAATAAGATGCTTTGTTCCTTCCCTCAATAAGGTGGATGCATGCGTGTGGGAACACATGTTCACTAAAGGGGCGCTGCACTGTATAAATGCATGTGCATGACTATGTATGTATTTGGGCTTACACTGGAGCTACAGGAAAAATGCTCAGATGTACTTACATTGGTGGTTCCATCAGCTGTTCGCCTCACTTCAATCACTGTTTCTCTCTAGACTGGATGTGTCAATATATCTAATATATTGCATTTTGAATGGAGTAGGACATCTCGTTGTCCTGTTGCCGTTCACATCCATGGGGCAAATCATATGTCCACTTGTCATCTGCTCCATCAAGTGACCATAAAATTCCATCCCAATGGCTATATGCCCTTACACTGGAAGTTGCCCTTACAATGCATACAAGGGATTTTATAGATCTAAAAAGCCACTCCAAAACTGTCTTGCAATTTTCTACTCTCTCTCACGCCTCTTTAGCCTGACCGTTGATTAACTCCTGCTATCACAAATCTATCCTCCAGTTTAGCTTTTTATTTCTTGAAGACACCTTATCATGTGCTGTTCAAAATAAAATACATGTTCAGATAGCCTAGTAGTAATGGTTTAATAGCCAACTATTTACTGACTGTGTTGTTACACCCTTTGTCAATAGGGGATGCTGCAGTGACCCCAGCACCCACCTTCCCACATCTGCGGACAGTTTAATAGAAATGACCACCCTACAAGTAATATTTCTGTATGTATTTTTGTGTGTTTTCAGCTGTAAACAGAAGCTATATGCAGAGAAGCTGCCCAACACCAGCATCATCATCCCGTTCCATAACGAGGGCTGGTCATCGCTGCTGAGGACTGTCCACAGCGTGCTCAACCGCTCTCCTCCACAGCTCATTGCAGAGGTCATCCTGGTTGATGACTTCAGCGACAAAGGTACAGAGGACACACACTCATCACTGATGAGAACACACACCTGCACAGATAACACACCTCCTCAAACATGTGCCAGAAAAACAGTGTCTGATTTGTGTCACTTCATTAAGTTTTAAATTGTGTAATGGCTTGCACAATTATGTCATTGTTTATTTGAGTCCATATTTCCATATGTAAGGATTGAATTTATTAACAGTTTGTAGGTTTTCTATTCGGCCCATAACCTAATTTTGTTTTTATGGGTGATTTTGCTCAGATACATTTGTAATTTTGGACTCTTTTTGTGGTCAAACTAATGGAAAGTTTCCGTCAGTGACGTCTGTTCACAATGCTGTGAACTTTCTCATTATTTTCAATGGGATAAATATGATAAGTGGTTTGTATAATAAAATTCACCATGCTATGCTAAAACCTTATAGCACCAAGAGGCAGGCAAATATACCGACTAGAGAAAAGTGGTGTCTTACTGAGTGGAACTGAGTCATAGAAGCCTCCACGTGTAGCAGTGGCTTGTTTGTTTTGTGTCTAATCAGTATTTTCTGGGAAGTGAGGAACTCATATGTATTCCTGACACTGTTGACAGGTGAGCGTGTTCTCCATCCATCAGGGGACTGGGAGTTAACATTTCAAGGGATCCCGAGGAAGAGTTTTCCAGTCAAATAGCAGAAAAGTAAAGTTACTGATCAGACCAAAGAAACAATAACTACCCGGCCAGGGGCAAAGAATTCTGGGTTCCAAACCTCCTTTGAAGCCTCATACACTTCTGAGAGAAATACTCCTCGTCCAAGAGGGTTTTAAAAAATTCTCAGTCTGTCTCTGACCTCCTCACGCTCAGCCTCACAAATCCACCTAAATTATGTAAGCTCTGTTTCTGATATATTAGCATGAGAACATTCACAAAGAAGAGACTAAACCCGGCCGCTGGAAACCAGACTAATCAGCGCGCTATTGGGAATTTCTTAGATGATAACTTGACGTGCTGGATCTCTCTGTCTGCCACCAGAGATCAGGTTTGGGAGAGGGTCAGTCACAGAGATGAAAACTACTGTCAGTTGCTGATGAAGCCTGTCCTAATGAAATGCATAGTGAGCCTTACAAGACTACAAGCACCATGTGGACTGGTTTTGTGGAGAGACCTCACACTTTCATCTGAGAATAGCACTTTATGTGAGACATTTCAGCTCTGAAGCTCAAAACAGACGAAGAAAACAGAACAAGTAGTATCACTCCAGTATATTCCATTGACTCTAAGCAGCAGAAAAATGTGCCAAAAGTTGGGTGAGCGTTCCAGTGAAAGCCCAGAATTCGTGCCTAATAATGTCTGACCTAAACTACCTTTAAGCTGCCCATTCTTTTCTCACACAAGAGAGAGACACTCTGTGGCTTGGCCTAGTCTTACATATATATATACATTGTATGTGCTTTAGGCTACATTGTGTACTGGCTTGATAGGTTCAGATGAATGCCAGCTATCTGCTCAGTTGTTGAACCACCATCTGTCTTACCAATAGCCACTAGTTAGCAAGCCGTTTGGTGTGAAACACTTCTCATGAATCATGTTCTTTGAATAAGTCTGCAAAAGAAAAGAACTTTGTCTCAATATGCAGATATAATTCAAGAGCTGTTTATATGCCATTTACTCAACTTCAATTACAAGTCTGTGTGTTTCATACCTGCTCAGTTCCATGTATCCCAATAAACTTTTCATTTTGTATTGCTCTAAGAAAGTATATGGATAATATAAGGATGCAGTAAATGGTATTGTATGAAAATGCACACACAAAGGTTTGTATGACATCTAACGAATTAGACCATGAATGTGGTTAGGTACTTTTTGTTAAGTTACTTAGATTTGTTTTAGGAAAAGAAACATGTTGACAATGTGCCTTAAAATAACTCAGAGTTCACTTGGTTTCACACAGTTGTGAACACCAGTCTCCTGAGGGAAAGTCCTGTGTTGTATGACCCATCTGCCACTCCAACCTGCCTCCCCATGCAGCCTTTCGGTCTTTATATTACTTCATTTGTTACTTATGTCAGCGCCTTGGTCACATGATTGCAGCCTTTGTGATTATGTGGATTACTGGCTAATGATTACTTGGGTTGTAGATGAATTGTGAATTATTCCTTTTCATAGTCATACGTACAAACAGTGTATAAGAAACGTCTGAAATTTGTTACTATAGGGGCAGGTGTATTTTCACCACATGGTGTGAAGACACGTGCTTGGAAAGTCCCACATTCAGAACTTAGAACTCACGCCCTTTTGTTACAACCTGGGTTGGGAAAATGACTGTAAAATGCTCATTTCTCCAAACACTGAGCTTTTTAAGTGACAGTGCATTTGTGGCAGCAATGTGTACATCTTAATGAATGAAGAGTTGACCTGGATGCTCACAAACTGCAGAAAATAACTAGCTGAATGGATATAAGACGTCCATCAAGTGTGTTCAGTCAGATATTTTCAGTAAATAAATGTTCAGGGAAAAACTGTGTTTACTTGGAGGGAGTGAAGACATCTGTAGCACATGTTCAGCAGCATGTCTCTTGGTAGGTGAAGACTGCAGTAATTGGTCATTTAATGACAGCTGCATAATTTCTTCTGGAATTATGAAAATTTAACCATATCTTACAAAGGAAAAATACTTCACTACTGCAGTGTGTACCACTCTGGTCCACTCTGTTCAGCATGTGTGGGTTTGCTTTTGTTTGTGTATCTCTGGCTCCTCAGCAGCTCTTTGCAGTAATCATCTCCTCTTCATTGTTGGATAGCATTGTGTGTGTGTGTGTGTGTGTGTGTGTGTGTGTGTGTGTGTGTGTGTGTGTGTGGGTGTGTGTGCACCTGTCTGAGTGTTATTTTCTCTTTCACTCTCCCTTCACTAGCCCTCTTAAGAAAGTGTTTAATTCCTTGTTAATTAGTGCTCTCTGTCACGGTCCCTCGTTGAAGGATGTGTTTACCTCTCGTCTCCACGGTAATGAGATGTTCCGCTGCCTCAGACTCATTTAGAGGTTAACACCCATCAGAGCTCAGAGACCGAACCCTCCCACTGCTGCTGCAGAGTGGAGTATAAACAAAAATTGTGAAAGTAGTGCTACAGAAGTATGGTATTTATTTATTTATTTTATTTTATGGAGGGAGTGGGATGACAGCTCCCCCTGTTCAGATCCTTCTCAGGCAAATACCCACAAGAAGGAAATCAATAGGTCACAAATACATCATGAAAACATCAATTTTACCTTACAAGTGATTGTTCAGCACTTTTAATGAAAATGAATGAAGTTTAATATAAAAATTCAGACAGAGAATATAGCAAACCTTTTCCTCCATCATTCCTCTCCCTCTACCCTCACACGTCCCTGTGGGTGGGAAGCAAAGAACAGCTCAGTTGTGTGAAAATAGCCTGGAACCATGGATGGGTCTGGGCCCTCTGTCGTCAGGATGGATGGGAAAACATTACACAGCTGCGGGGAAGGGATTTAACCTCTGCAGGCTGTCTGCTCTAACACTCCCTCTCACTGCCACTGTCCTTTGATAAGAAATGAGTCGGGCTGTAATTAAGGCTTTGGAGACACGAGGACAAAGTGAACTTCAATCAGTTCTGGTCTCTGGTTGAGCGGCTGGTGTTACAATGTTGGAGAGAATAATCCCAGACAGTTTCTGTGCAGAATCCCACAAATCAATGCTCAGCATTGAACCTTTGCATAATAAATTAGGGAGCATGTGCATTACAGTGGGGGAGAGAAAAAGTGAATGATTATAAAATATGACTCAGACTTTCAGTGTGGTGCTTAATTTCTGGTTCACACATTAATTTACCAAGTTGAGAAACAACTATCTGTAGAAATGTGGGAAATAAAAAAGACGATTATGTTTGTGTGTGTAGCTGTGTACTTAGGATTCAGCCCCTAAGTATATACAAATAAATAAATGAATAGATGAATAAAATACAATTGTATATAAATGAAAAATGGATCTTAGTCAATACACTTAATACATCTTAACAACAACAACAAAATCCCTGAAAGCAAAGCAATCTGTTTGTGAAACAGACTTATTACAGTAACAAATAGCTCACATACACACTACAGCATGTTGACTTGTGTGATGTTGAAAGAGAAGCGTATGCACGAACTTAAAAGCCCACCTACACAGGGCAGGCTCAACAAACTCTGAGACGGATCCTGATCTCCGAGTTGACTGAGTCTGAACTGGGAAACTCTTGAGTTTTCAGTTCCAGAGCAGCTGATCACAATTAGTTCAGTCAACTCTGAGTATGTTCAACCTGAGGGAAGCTCATTCACGGTGAGCACCAAAAACCATCATCAATGGAGCACAGATAACATGATTTTCAGTTGCAGAAAGTGCAGTTAAAAACAGAGCCACCTATTTCATGCCAACTGAATCGGAGACTTTAATGACCGCGAATGAAGACATGAAAAAAAAATCTATTTCGGCAGCTGCAGCTGAACAGCGTGAGGTGGCATGAGAAAAGACTACGAGCGTATTACGAGGTAATGTGAAGTGACGTTGTGTAATGTGATGCGTTAATGCATCTAATATACAGAAAATATAGAAACAATTTTATATATTAACAGTGTTTATATATTTTAATATAATTTGCTATATTCTTTTATTCAGCTGTAATCTGATGGGACCCAAACACACTGGGCAGCAAATCAAAATCAAACACAAAGATATTGTACAGACTGGCAAAAGTTTTGCTTATACTTGTGTCATTCTTGAGAAATTAGGCTGTGGTTAATTGAATTGCTGTGAAATGACTTCAAATTTATGTAATCTCCTTTATCCTCAGATGGAGCTATGATGGGATGTTGAGCCCCTAAATGCAGCCTATTACACTGCGGAATCTTTGAATATGTGAAAAGTATTCATTAATCATTGCATAATGTATCTGTGTGTAGATTAATTTCTTGTTATTACTGACAAACCTGCAGTTCTGTGAAATTCCTCTGTGATGATCCTTTCTCATTTATGCCCAGGGAAAAACACAAAAAGGGGCAGCATCTCCTGACGCAACAGTCTGAATTAATACATTTTGCCTCATCATTCACGACTTTTGTGGTGGTACAGTATTCAATACATTGTGTCATGCTCTTGTTTTGAAAGGTTGGTAACAGGAAGTTGTTCGAGTGGAAGCTCTATATCTCGTGTTGTCAGATGTGCAGAAGCTTTATCAATAATAATGTGGCTCAGCATTAAAGCAGCTCGATGTGAACGCACAACACGACAACTTTATTCACAAAAGGATACGCTTTTTCTCTCCTTCCTGCCACACGCTTAGCCTCAGGTTTAGATGAAGCGAACCTGCAAGACAGCAGGTTCGCTTTGCAGAGTATGTTGCCATAGTAACTCACTAAATGTTACGCTGAACTGGCTGTGCGAAACAGAAAAGTCAGAGTTGCCCTCATCTCAGGCTGAACATACTTATAGTTTTCACTAATCCTGCTCTCTGAAATAGGGCCCTTATCTCAGATGTGTACAGACTTTGCATGACAACTGACTTTTTTGTTAGCTTTTTGGTACCAAGTGTGGACAAATAACATCTTTATCATGCTAAATTTGTTCACGAAATCTTGTGACCTCACGTATATCTCAGCTTAGTTTCAGCCACCTCTAATCAGAGCAGCATAAAAAAATAAGTAAATTAAAAAAAAAAAAAAAAAACAACTGCGGGGTTGTGCAGTGCATTTAAGGCAGCACAGCAGGAACCATTAAAGCAATCATTCTAACACAACAACATATCCACAGGGAGAGAGAACGAAATTCACAACACATAGCCAAGTTTAATGTCAATAAAACCTTACACAAGTTTTATTTTGTTTCAGCTATAATTTATACAGACATAGTAGCTCTAACAAAATAAAGGGGGAGTTAGTTTTTTATAGCAATGTTTGTGAATTTCTTAAAGAACTGTTGTGTTTCTGTTATTGTGTGTTGCTTTTAGGCTCTCAGGCCTTTCCTGACCTACACTTGCAAGCTAAATGTTATAAATCCTCGTGAAGTCACTGGCTTGGTTCATACAATCTACCTGGCAAACTGTCAAATTAATCCTTTGCTGAATAAAAACAGGTAGGGTGGACATGTTCTAAAAGGAGGAGCCAGTCTGCCTATTGAAATGTGTTTTTTCTCTTCACATGACTGAACAGCTGGCATGGCCATTTTTAAAGGTTCCCTTGAACTCTTACCTCAAGATATCTGAATGAAAATTGGTTCTATGGGTACCCACAAGTCTCTCCTAAACTTGAGAGGGCTTGTTCCCAGTAAATGTTTTGTTCCTTACAATCAATGTACTCCACCATATTAAAGCTGTATATTTGTCTTTTTAAGTAAAAGGTCAACCAGTCTATTTGAAGAACAATGAATCACCTAACATGTATACAGATACATAACACATTAAAAGAAGTTTGCTGTGGAATTCAAAATATAAACTGTACCAGCACTGGCCTGTGCATATCAGATAATTAACAACATTAACTGTAAAACAAGAAAGTATATTAATATGTGTTTCCACAACTCTCATATAGACATAGTGTTCAACTTGCCTATACACTTCAACAGCATGATAAAAATAGTGAAATTCGGTTACGGCTCAAAAAGTATCAGAAATGAAAGGATTGTCATATCTAGGTAATAAGCTAGTGTGTTGCTATCTAGTAAACTAGCTAATGGTGCAGCTAATTTTGTTCTAGCTGTCTTAAAAGAAGCATCTGGTCTTGAATGGAGACTTCCTCTTCACTAAGAGTTAAAATAAAAGATGATTGTTCTTTAGCAACTCGTGACCTAATTCTCATTCACAAAACGGAATCAATCTGTGCGAGTCATTAACGTCCCGGCCGACCCTGACAAAGGTACTTCTCTTTTCATAATACGCACTCACAGATGGGAAGAAACCCTCCCAATCAGTTCTGCTGACGCTGAGTTACCTTGCTCTGCTTAACAGCATCCACAGAGCCTACAGTCATACTAATGCCCTGTTATATTTATAACTTCATTATGCACCAGAACTGCTTGTAACAGTTATCCTGAAGCAAATTAACTCATGATGAGGCAGTTTTTTTTTTTTTAACATTGTGAAGTTTGCCTGTAAGGTGAGTAATCTTACACATGTTGTAATTATAGAAATGACCTCCAGTTTTATTAATGTGGTTGTTCAAGAATGCCTCCAGTGTTGCTGAAAGTGAGCATCATTATCAACCCCTCTCTATCCTTTATCAACCTGCTGTGGATCTTTGATGCTGTTTATATAAGCTAAAATGAAACAGCTGTTCTCTTCAAACTCAATTATGTCACTCATCATTCATTTACATCTCTGAAGTTTTAAATCTAAACTTCACAGATATGTTGTGATTGCAACATCCAAAATAAACAAACAAATAAACAAACTAATTTCAAATAATTCACCTCACTAACCAAGACAGACGAAAGAAAACAAGATAAACATAAACAGCAGTTCACCCCTAAAAATGTCTGGAGCTCAACTGCCACCATCTTGGCTCTTAATGGGGGGTACGTTAGGACCTATTCACTCAGAGTGCTGCAGCACACTCTGGCACAAACTGGACTGCTTGTGAATTCGTAACTCTGTTGGAGTGTACCATTAGGTTATTCAGAATGCCACACTCTAGAAGTGGCAGAGCGCAGAGCAGAGTAAATATGTGATAAAGTTAGCTGTTCATTAATTCATGTAGAAGAAGAATGCTCTGTTTTTTGAGTAACCGTGCTCTCAGTTTAGTATTTAGAATCAGATTGTATTTACAAACACATCCATAGGTGATTGGCATTCAGAGGGAGCCAGTCATCTCTGTGTGCTGCTACCAGTGGTTCAGTAAGTTCCACCATACTGTTTTTGTAATCTAC
>JAPZEB010000006.1:26993752-27010491 GCA_029783705.1 Chaetodon striatus
TAATCTACTGAGAATCACAACACAATCAACATTTCCCTGTTAGCCAGCATGCTAATTTTCAACTGCAGTCTTTTGGCAAGATGTTGTGAAACCATTGAGGTGATGTTAGCAGTAGCATACCACACTTGCCGATTGTGTACAATTTTAGTTATGAACTTTATAACTGGATTTACCTTTACTGTTCTAAATTAATAAACCAGCTTAGAAAAGTTTAAAATTCTTTCAGTCATTCCCCAGAGCTCATGACCATAGCTGAGGTTTAGGACGTAGATGAACCAGTAAATTGAAAACTTCGCCCTCTGGCTCAACTCTTCACCACAACGCTCCAGCACAGCGCCCATATAATTGCAGATGCTGCTCGAACCCGCCGATCCATCTCAAGCTCCATTCTACCCTCACTCGTAAACAAGACTCGGAGATACTTGAACTGCCTCACTTTGGGCAGTAACTCACTCCCAACGCAGAGGGGGCAATCCACCATTTTCCGGAAGAGAACCATGGCCTCAGACTTGGAGCGGCTGACTCTTACTCCGACTGCTTCACACTCAAGGCACACTCAATTTTACAATAGTCTGGAATTAAACCTGCCGACACGTTCTCATTCCTAACTTGTCAAATACGTCAGCTTGGTCAGTGGCCATACACTTCAAACCACGGCAGTCTAGGTACCCCTCTACTGTCAGTTTTGGATGTTTTGGTTTGCTCTATACATTCAAACAGAGTCATTTTAAAATTAGTTTTATGTTTTGGGCACCAAAACTACTTGGTTAGGTTCATGAAAAGGTTCAGGTCATTAACATCCAGGCCGACCCTTACAAAGGTAGTCAGATCGTGGTTTGGGTTAAAGTGACGTTGACTTTTGGTATTACATGGGCTTACATTGGAGTTAGTTGAATGCCCAGTGTGTCGCATACAGATGCTAAAGGGTGCATTGTGCATCAGTTTCAGACACTGAAGGATGTGACAAAAGGTCAGTATTTGACAAATTAGAACAGTTGGCTCTGATTAAGATCTGCCATAAACCTTTTTGATCCCCACCCTGGAATTGTCCTGCAAGGGGAGTTCAAGCAAATCTGATAGTAGCATCTAACTTTAGTTCAGTACAATAGAGTTTTACAGGTTCTTTGCCTTTCTCTCATGTACCAACTCCATTTTGTACAGAACATGTGGTGAAATACATTAAGACTAGTGTCAGTCAAGTCTTTGCTTTGCTCATGTTTCTTCTTTTTTTCACTCAACTAATCAAGCAGAATGCACAGAAAAACAAGTTCCATAATTACTTTTTGCTGTCCTGAATCCTTGTATCAATACAATTTCATGTCCTTGGTTGTGATTGGATTCTCCAAAAAAAAAAAAAAAAAAAGGAAAGTTCTATTTCAAGTTAGATGAGGACTGGAGATTGTCTCATCATGCTTATTTAGTACTATCAGAGTTGGAATGGTGCTTTTCTTGCCTTTTCAAATTACTAAACGTAACTGTTTTCCACTAAAAAGATTTCCATGAAATTACCCCCTACTGTCAAATAACAGTGGAAACTAAGAACGGAGCATTTTCATTTTCTTTTTATTCTTTTAATTTTCACCCTGCTGAAGATTGCAGATTTGGCACTAAAGCATCTGCCCTCTCCCTCCTACATACCCTGGCCCTTCAGCCTTGTTAGAGAGTAAATAAAATCTACTCAGTCCTTCACTATACTGTCTTCTTATCATCAGGTTTTTACACCTTCCACATAATATTTCATTTAATTACAGGTTTCAGCACCATGTCAGTGGAGAGTGACCCCTAACATTCACTCTCTGCTTCTCTGTTTATCCCTCGCTCTGCCTTTCTCACCCTCACTGTGTTCCCACATCTGACCTGCAGGCAGATCTGATTTACAGTCAGCAGCTCAAGCGTGACACTGAGCTACAGACAGTGAGCAAGTGTTGCTATCAGAGCTGACAACGGCTCTTTTATATCTCCTCATTTTTTCGTCCCTCTGCTATACACTGAAAAATCTAAATCTAAACCTCATATGTAAAATATTTTCTTGAATTAAATGTTCTCAGATTTGATAGGGAGGCTATGGAGGAATGAGACCGCTAATATTGGTTTATTTCAAGAGGTTTAAATCCCATTGCACCGCAAAAGCACAAATAGCAACTTCTTCTTTTTTATCCTTTCTTCAAACTGGGAGAAAGACCTAACCTCACATGCAAATTGCTTTATTCAAAGTCAGAGAAAAAGCTTTACCATTGGCTTCAATCTGTCTGCTATTACTCTGGATCTGTCCATCTGTCACACAGTAATTCCCTCCAAAAAAAATCCCAGCATTAAAGAATAAATCACATTGGATGTTACTTAAATCTCTTTTCAATGAAACAATCTTTACAGTACCCTCGGAGCTTATTATGCTGCTAATTTAACAGACTCTAACAAATGAAAGGAGCCTTTTGTGAATGCCCTCTCAAGATTTGATCACTTTGACGACCAATGCCATTCCTCTACTTCTTTTTCTTAATGTTCATCAGCCACTCCTAGTTTAGATTAAAAATCATATGTAGTGTTAACTGGGTTTGTTAACCTCCCTAAAAGGGTCAACATCTATGTCAACCTTAACCCTAATATCATCACATTTTTAATAAAGGTACTGAGTCTAAATTATTATCATATGGTTATGTCAATGTAGTCTAACTCTGCTAATGTGATTATAATAATAGACTGATACCAAAAGCTTCCCTGCTGCTGTGAAAATACGGTCACACTGGGTAAACGGTTGGGTGTGTGCCTGGCAGCATAGCATTGGTGGATGAGCATGAGCAATGAATTCTGCTGGTGGAGCCCAAGTCATTTCACGGATTTATGGCCAGACGGGGGAAGGGAAAATAGCTGTAACTTGTCACATACAGAAACAGAAAAGACAAGAAAGCTGCCTCTCTCCTCTCAACATCAGGGAAGAGAAAATAGCGCATGGGAGGCAGGGAGAGGTAACGCTGTATGTAAGAGTGTGTGTGTGCCTGCATGCTGGAGCCTCACATGTTCCATCATTTTCCAGCTTTTCTGGGGATCAGATCATCAAAGCTCCTAAATCTGACTCGTGGATCCACCAGAATCAGTTCAGTCACTGCAGTATTAATATTTTCAGACCTCACCTCTGCTCCCAATCCTGACTGCTGTTGACTTAGAATAGCTCATCCAGTGGGAATACTCCCCCAAAAACTAATGTCTAAGTATCAAAAGCCTTGGCATGGAGCTCTGACATGTTTGTAGCTTGTTCCTTTATGGTGGACAGCAGCTGTAGTCCACTTGGATTCCAAGTAGTTACAATGCATTCCAACTGGGATCCATTTTCAAGGAAAAAATGCACCCAAATCAATGGAACTATACAGTGGAACTGTCTGACTCATTTTGTATGCTCAGTAAGTTACACATGCTCATCACACTCTCAATTAATTGCTAAATATCCTTATTAGCTCTACACTTCTGGCACAGCTCTGGAGCTCTGCCACATAACTATAGCAATTTATTCTATTAAGTTATATGTCCAAATTTACGGCTACCATTTGTTCAGTATAAGGTGTTTAGTTTTGCATGCTAGTGACAAGGTGTGTACAATATACAGCCATATTTGGGTGAAAACATGAGTATTTGAAACATAGTGCGTATAAAAAAGCTAAAAAGGAGAGGTGAATTCTGCTGCAGAGGTAGTTTCACAGTTTTCTGTAGATGGCTTTTCATAGTTGGCTGCTGTTGAAGTCCATTGTAACTGTTGTGAATGCAGTTTCTGTCTTCTGCAAAGGAAACACAATGCCGATTTGCTTTGTGATCATCATAACATGTAAAAGTGTGTATTGTTCGTTAAGTGTTTATACTAAGCATGTCTGCAAATGACTTACATTTATAGAACGATGTTGTTAATTTGTTTCTCTCTCAAACATTGTTTTGTCACCGTATGAACACTCACTTTGGGACTCTGAAGTTTTTTAATGAAATCAAGATGATTAAAAAAGCGAAACAAAACATTGTTTACATCCATAGCTGCGGGGGAAAGTTGTACATATTCACACCTTGACACCAGGGAATAGGCCAGTACCACCACTGCCTGAGTCTATGAGCAAATAAACAGCACCAGTAGAGCAGTTTGGGGCTGAAAGCTTTGTTCATGAGTCTGACAGGAGTTAATGATGCAGAGAAAGGTGTTATTCATTCATTCCCCTTGGCCATATCACAGTGGGGTTTCAAAGGAGTAAAGTGAGTCGCCAAGTAGTTGGTTTGTGTTTGTGTTTAATATAGTCATGGCTATTTTTTTTAAAAATTATGTGGTAATAATTCACAGCCTGAAAATCATATTGCAGTTCTCAGTTCTAAGCTGAGACCTACTGAACAGTGACTGTGTTAACTTTTCTCCCACCTGTGCAACCAAGTACTTGAATTCATAACAATGATTTACTATCTCTGCTCTTGCATATTTCATAAACAATATTAAGAGATTATACTAGTGTCTTTTGTATTCTTTATCCTATTTACCTCTGCTTTTGATTTGGAAAGTCTGCCGCAGGCTATTATGCTATTATAGCTGACAGTAGGTATTCATCTGTGGTGCATTTACAGTACATGCTAGGGGAAACTTTGTTTGTTCCATTCTTCTGGCCACTGTTGTATTACGCTTCGCTGTATTCTATTTATTAAATTTTTCTAAGGCAAAGTAGTCTCTGAACATTAAGATATTTTATTGGTTCTGTACTTCTAGAAATATTTCATCCCCTGGATGACCATTTTGATATCAGTTTCACACCCCATGTTACGTTGAATTTGGAAGGAAGACTTGTTTTCCCTGCATGCCTCTATGGTCAACAAAGAATCCCAAAGTAGAGAAAAATTCTTCATGAACTGAAGCTATAGGGCATTGCGTTTGGCAACAGCAAAATCATACAGTACATCTGTTTACAAACTTTCATACAACTCGTGCAGTATAATCCAAGTCTCATTTATTCAGTTGTATACTCAGTTCTTCGCAAATAAAAATGTTACTATAAAAGACACTTACACATAAACAGTGTCAGGCCTGGATGAGTAGCACACCAGTGCTGTTTATGCAGAAGTGTTTTAAACAGTAACATTCTCTTTGAGGACACTTGACTGTAATTCCCTCCCATTGTTTTGTCATCTATAAGCCCTTCCCTTTCATAAGCACCAAGTAGGGCTGGGCAGTATATCAGTATTATATTGATTTTGTGGTATGAAACAAGATATTTTCTTAGATGTTGGATATTGTTATATCTTAAGCGTTGTATTTTCCTGGTTTTAAAGGCTGCATTACAGTAAAATCGAGCATGGTCTCACCCTGTAGTTTTCAGAATTTGGCACAGTGACTTGCAGCATCAGAAACCAATGAAAAAAGGATGAAAGTTAAGGTGGCAAAAGTCCGAATGGGGGCAGGTGGGAGGGGTGTTGGATGGGTCCAACAGACACTAAGATTTTTTTCTTTTTCCATATCTCCCAGTACTAGTGCCAAGTGAAAACAATCTTTGTATGGGGCTCTACTGGTCTTTTTCATATAACATTGGCAACCATTTTTGGTAAACCTTGTGACTGCAGCAGTGATGTACATCGATCAAACAGTTGCTTCAGTGAAAAGCACCGCAGAAAAAAAATCAATGACGGTGCCAAATGTTGAATCCAGGTTTCTCTTTGACCATGGTGGAGTGTTTGATTTAGATGAAAAGTCCTCTTAATGTTTGGCCACTGCAAACCCTGTAAACAGGACACTTTCTGCCATTATTTTGTTACATTTGTCAATAACATTGATTTTTATTCAGAATGAAAAAGACTTGTGTCATGTAATCACAGCCAGGAACAAAGCCTAGATTTACTCAGTGGGACCATGGTGGCACACTGTGCTATCAGCTACTTTGTGATGGAAACCTGCCATTGGCAGATTGATCGCCCAATTACTTTCCTATTTTCTGCTCCCTGATGGGATCACTTGAGCAAATGGCTGTGATACTTCATTTCAAATAAGGAGTGGCCTATACACTGCTCTTATGCAGAGTGACTTTTGATGTATTTCCAGTCAGATATGGAGGCGGTTTGGCGGTCAGACAGCATGGCTCCCAGCAGGCACCAGCACAGCCTCCAACCTGGAGCCACCACAGAGCTGACCACAAGGTCTACTGCTAATTGTGCAGAAATATGTCTCACATTTTGGTGGAAAACAGATTTTCATTGTGTTCAGAAGGAAAATAATTGTAACCTCTGCCAGTGCTGCTGCACAGTGCTGCCAACCACAGCTACTTGTGAATTTAATCCAGATACATTTTTTATTCATTCTTATGTTGAGAATAAAGCAGTGCAAAAGCAAGAGCAATTTTCAAAATGAAATACTGAAAATGAAAAATCAAACAAAGATACTGTCTCTCTGTTAGAATGGCCATGGCAGTAAATTTAGCTTTTTACTGCATGCAGTTACTTTTACAGCACAGTGTGAATACAACATATGACAAGATTGCACTAATGGAATATGAATGCTGGGATGTGTTTGTCAGGCAATTTTTCCTGAGTGCCTGTATTTATCTTAGTTTTAAGAGGCTTCAAAATGTGGTTTCTTGTGTTGAGACCAGGTGGGTTTTAAGGTATTGATTTTCTCCATGTTTTTCTTGCATTTGTTTAGCTCTCCTCTGCTCTTTTCTTTTCCCGGATTCCAAACTACTGAGCACTAAAAGTAACAACTTTGGGCCTACACTGAGGATATGGATGTCACATTAAACTAAAGGACCTTAGGCATCCGTTGGTAACAATGTCATGCTATCTTGTCGGAAAGGGGCCGAATAATGCTCCAAAGTTACTCTAAAGTTTGGTAAGGGACAAAGGAATATTGCCATTTTTCAAAATTAATTCTGCATACTGGGTTGCCTCAACAGTCTTGCAATCACATAAACTGAGTATGACTGGAAAACTGAAAGTTGACAACCATATAGTCTTTATACTGTTTCAGTTTTGCAAACAATTTGACCAATATTTGATTAAAGTACTGTTTTTTTGCCATGATTTGATCTTATCATGTAATAATAGCTTGCAATAATTTCTTTAGTCAGTGTTTGATTTTACTTGTCTCTAATCATTCATTGGAGGGTATTTTTTAGGCCAAAAGACCCCAAACAAACCACAAAATACATACAAAAATATGATTAATTGGATTATAATTGGGTGCGGAAGAGGGGCCCACTTTGTCCCCCTGCAGCTGGCCTGGCAATAGATGGAAGGTCATAGGCTCATTTAAATTGAAGGTTGCATCTTATGTTAAGTATCTTTTCTGAGCTGAATCTCACTGCAATCTGTTTATTAGATTATGAAATATGCTATGTGTAAAGCTAACAGTTTGGCTTGAGTTGGGCATTCTAGTTTGTTTTATTCTTTGAGCCTGACTATTACATTTTTTTTTTTTTAATTTGTATGGACAATTGAAACTTTTGGCTAAATGATAGCCCTAGAGGTAAGGTAATGAAAGCACCAAAACCATTAGAATACATTCCCTAGAGACAAGACAAGAATATCCGCGGCAAGTTTCCTGTCAATTTATCGTGATGCTTTCCCAAGGAAATACATAATTATAATTATTTTTATTGTTATTTTGATTGAGGAAAAATACCAGCCCGAGGCCACTTTAACTTACCCGAAATATCTTTTTCATTATCTAGCTTCACTAACCCTAACATTGGTTTTCTGGATAACTGGTATCATGAAAGTGGTTATTAGGTAGTTCAGTCAGCTCTGGGTTTTAATATCCAACCATGTGAGCTTTCATATGAAAAATTCAGAGTTGTGAATTTGACATAATCAGAACCATGCATGAAGCAGCCTACTTCATATCATATAAAATGAAACAGTTCCTGCATTATGTTTGTGAGACAGTCATACTAGCTTAAAGTCTTACAACAGATTAGGCAAATGTAGAAACACTTGAAATGATTTCCAAACATTAAATGTACACCGTTGGTTAATATAAGTTTAGGTATAATTATAGACAAATTAAAATAAGTAGGAGTGACTATTTTTGCTAATTAGTTGGAAAATGAAGTAGTTTGAATGTACACCAGACTGTTAATGCTACCGCAGTAAGGAGTAATTAGCCTAAAGACTGATGAGGTCTATCTGACAGAAATGTTGCATTTATAATAACGAGATCCAATTAACAATAAGGTAATTATTTTTCTCATTCAAAATATTCTCTCGTTTGTATTTCCAGTTCTTATTACACAGGTGACTCATGATATTTTGAGCTGTAGTGATGGAATGAAAATTAACTTTGTGAGTTAAAATGCAGCTAAAATAATCATTGTGTGTTTAGTGTTGTAAAAGATTTCTCCATTTGTTTGATCCTCTGTTTTTAAACCAGAGTGGAAATAGAGCCCTGGAAAAATTAAATGGTACACTGACCTGTAGCAATATATAGGCTACTCTTTTTTTCCTGTCACTCTGGACTTTTGTCCATGTCTGGATACTTTTTTCCAGTAATCTGATTGTCTAGTGGTCAGGGTGTTAACAGGTTGTGATCTGATCCTCAGAAGTCACCTCTTCAGGAGTCATCCTCTGTGGACCATGAATACAGCAAATGACATTGTAAATTGGCCAGTAGTTGTCAAGATTGAGAATCTCGCTTTGGAGCAAAGTGTGTGTGGGTTATGGACAAACTGAAAGAGAACCTGTTGACCAACAAGATCACTATCCTTTGGCCAGGCAAAAACTGTGACATCTGGTAGGGGCTTGTGTAGAAATAAATAAACGTACTGTAAACACAGTTTCCGATGGGTGCTAAATGGACTGATTTCATTTCAGGACAGTTTTATTAATGATTAAGTTGCATTGGCTGCCTGAGAAAACGGCTGTCAGCAGTGTAGAGCTACTTTGAACAGTCTTATCAACACCAGCAGCCCAACCATCTGCATGATGGAGAGGTGGGGAGAGGATGCAGCGGTGATGAGGAGATAGGAGACGATTTGTGAGCGATGGAGGCGAGTGCGGAGGGAGAGAGAGGCAGCAATGCAGAAAGACTGAACAAAGTTCAGCATGTTTATTCATTCATGTCAGTGCGTGTGTGTGTATCTGTTTGTGTATGTGACTGCGGGTGTAGGGAGATAATGAGGTAATGGTGCTCAGTGAAGTGTGACGGAGAGACGAGGGAGAGAGTGATATGAAGAGGGAGGTTGAGAGGGAGAAAGACGACAGAGGACAAAAGGAGCTAATTAAGTGTTCCCATTTAGAGATGTTGAGCCATCAGTGGGAGCTGATCGATTCAAACGTCTTTCTGAAGAGGAGAGGACCAGATGAGTCATGTTAACTGTGTAAGGACGTTGTCTTCTGTAGCTTTGCCGATGTATTTACTGGTCTCCGCATTAAGCTAAAACCTGGAAAATGTTCTCAGGCACAAGCCAGTGAGCAAATTTACCTCTCTTTGTCTCTGATCTGGACTTCAGTGTATTTTAGCTCCATGTACAGTACTTTAATGGGTACAGTAAAGTCTTTGAGTGAACTCTGATTACTGCTACAAGTACAGTTGTTAGTGGACACAGTCATAAAAAGGCGTCTTTCAGAACATATGAAAGTCAGTCAGGTTGTGGGTTCAACTCCTCACTCTGGCAGTATCAGTAGTAGTAATGAGTCAACTTAAAAAGTGTTTCTTCTTTAACAGTTTATTGTCTTGTTTTTGTTCTTTGTTCAAAATTTTGCTCATGCATATTTATTTGATGTGCAGTTTTAGGAAGAGTTTATATTTAGAAAATCAGCAAACAGTAGGGATTTCATTATCTTTTCTCATCTGAACTCTGGAGTGCAATGTGGGCTCAAACTTAGCATAGCTAAAATCTACCAGTAAAACTCTGTAATGGAGCTACAATTTGGAGATATCTGGGGGCCACATTGTTTGGTTTTTAGATGTTTGACCTTTTCCAGGGAGGCGGCACACCCCATGTGCTCAGCACACATTAGAGGAGCTCAGTAGGAACCTTTTTAAGGTTAAGAACATGATTTGACTTTCTGCCACTACAGAGCATCAGGGCCTGGAGCTTTATAGAGCTTAAAACATGCAGGGCTGACCACAACCTCCTTCTGCCGTTGGTGTACTGTGAAATGTGTAGGGGTGTGGCTGCAGAAGTTCTTTCAACAAAGCTCAAATAAATGCTGTAGAAACCATCCACTCAAAGGATAAAATGCTCCATTCTCCTTTTTTTCTATTTCACTATCAACACCAACTGCTTAGGCCATCACAGATTAATTTTGGACATGCATCACATCACAGCATTCTATTATTTTGATTTTCCTTTTTGCCTCTCCTTTAGTCTCCCTGTTTCTCTCCCTTAAAATATCAGAGTCATCCTCAGTGAGACCCTCTTTCATCTCACAAAGACAAGCCTTCAGTGCTTTCAACACATTTGGCTTATTTGGAAGAAAGCCATCTTGTTTTAACTTTAATCAAAATGAATACCAAAACCAATTTAAAATTCCAGTGTGTAGAATTTAGGTGTATCTACTAGCAGAAATGGTAGATAATACCCATATATATATAGGTCCATTAGTTATGAGAATAATTGTGTTTATGTTATACTAGAATGACAAGTTTATAATTACATACAGAGTGGGCGCTCTTCCACTGAGTCCACCATGTTGTTCTACTGTAGCCTTGAATGGATGGACCAAACACTGGCTCTACATATTGCCCTATGCATTTCACAGTTTTGCATTGGCAACTGTAGTTCTTCTACATACTTGCACAGTGTCCATTTTAGGACATCCTCAGGCATTATAGTTTGGTGTCAAACCTCATATGGAAAAGCATCAGGTCTTGGGAAAACCTCTGTCAGACTTCAGATGAAATAACCTCAGCTTTGTAACATCAGTGTTGTATAGACTTATATCATATGACTACAACATATATATCAACTCGCTCATATTTTGGATGCATTCATGTTTTATCATTGTGAAGGATTTACTTAATGTCACAGGTAATCACTCTCCTTGTGTCGTTTTGACTTGATATCTACGTGGCTCTACGTATTTTGCAGGGCATCAATGGAAATGTTGATTCATTCATAAAATCAATGTCCAGCAAACTGTTCCTATCATCATGCTTCAAGTGACAGTGTTAAATGAACGTAATAGAGGTGTGAAGCGATCAAAATGTTTATTTCCTGGTTTGTTGACAATAGGTTCTCAAAGGCCATGCCTACCACACATCTGTCTTTCACCAGTTAATTCAGCCACCAGTTAATCTTGCACATCTGGCACCTGCCAGGATTGTTGAGGTTGCAACTTGATGGTGTAATTGTTCTCCCTTCTGATGTGGTTGGGTCTTGATGATGTTTCATGTATTTCCTGCTGTTAGATCAATAAATAAATATTTGTTTTTTCTGAGACAGATTTTTCTCAGGCCATTTTGTCTGTGACCTATTTTTTCTGAGGTCGTTTTGTCTGAGGTTGAGGTTTTCCTGAGATGCAACTAAATCCTACACACTAAACCTTCAAGAAATCTTTTCCAGTCTCATCGTAGGCTCAATTATCATATCAAAGACTTTCTCCAAGTTTTTATGTGAGGTACCAGATATGGAAGCCTAACATTTTCAAAAGAATATTGTACAGTATGGTGCATTTTTTACACAGCTTTTGCCACCCCTGTTTTCCCTGTGTGACCTTGTCTTACAAAGAGCTGAAAATAACTGATGTCTTGAAAGACAGTATTCTTAAATAAAGCTTTAAATATTAGTATATTCTAGCAGCATCACTTTTGAAAAAATACTTTGGTTTGACACATTGGACTCTACCAAGGCTGGTCCTTGTCAGCACTGTGGTGTAGTTCATAGTTGTGGGTATAATGTGATTGTTTATTCATGGATGATGTAAAACATACACTGTACATTTACCGCCTGACAACTTTGCTGCTATCTTCCTTTCTGCTTCAATCGCCAACAGCTGTCTGCTTTGAGCGCATCTCTCTCTCATGCTCCTTCACTCAACCAAACATGCACTATGAACTGAGCTTAGCAAGGCGGGGGCAAGGACAGAAGTTCAGTTTGCTGTTAAATCTCTTTACTCTGTATTTATGAAAATAAATATTGAGAAAGTTCTTGCATAACACTATGTCATTACTTATCCTTGCACATTTTAAGTGGGTATACAGAAATCCTGGAGCTTTCTTAACAGGTAAGAGGCTACACCTCTGATCCTTGTACGATTGTCTGTTTGTGATTTTCATGAACAGAATCTGTTTTAGCAGCAAATAATTGAAGGGTGTCAGATTTGGATGGACTCAGGATTGCATCTCTGCTTTTGCAGATGGTGTGGTGATATGAACCTGTCGCCTTCAGCAGGAACTGTGGCATATTACAGCCGAATGTAAAGCTGGATTTATTATTGACACAAGGAGTTCAAGACAGTTCCTTCATATAAGCCTATAACTGCAATATAGAACTGCCAGAGTACACAATTGGTTGTCCACTTCAGGTTGGAAATGAGTTGCTGCCTCAAGGAAAGAGCTTAAAAATCTTGGGGTCTTGTTTGTAACAAAGGTAAGGATAGAATGTGAGACTGACAGGCTCATCAGTGCAACATCAGCTGTAATGCGATGTTACTGGATTGCTGTGATGAAGGAATGAACAATTTTAAAACTGAGGTTTACATGCAAGTATGCTAAAGCTTGATGGTTTGTCATGTACCTCCCTAACCTCGTTTCCTGTTTTAAACTATGCAGCAAACACAAACCTACAACTTCAGTCACTCCTTCAAAACCCCTTTTTTTGAATGATATAAGCAAAAATTTAAGCTGCTGCAGGGAGAATTGACAGAGTGTGATGGAGTTCACAAGGGCATTGGGATATTTTGCAGAGGGAATAAACGAGCAGCTCCAGTCCTTGGTGGTGTGCCAGAGCATCTTGGGATTAATCCACCACCCTGGAAACAGAGCTCAGCGTGCCATGTTGGATCCACTGTGTCTCAATGCTAATTAAATTAAAAAAAAAAAAAGCATTAGGGAAGATGTTGCTGGTGGTATCTGTGGTGTGAATGTGTGTGGGCACCTATATGATTGTATACGAGTTTGTGAGTCATGCAGGAAGCCCACTTGTAATCCCAAACAGCTCATACCACTTCTGACTGTTGATAAGGTTTCATTTCATATATTCAAAAGCATAATCATTTTGAAATATATTTACATATATACATTATAATGTAAAAACGCAGGCCTGCTTTACACCAGTGTTCACAGAAAACGTTAAAACATTAAAGCATGATTCATTCTTGAACTCCTGGAACAGGTTATGTAACAAAATGCAATGCACTTAGTAATTACATCTCTCCTGTTCAAATGTATGACTATAAGCAAATGATAATTATAGCCCTTTTTTTTTTATGTTTTTTATTTCTCGTGCACATTATACTCTTACTGACATTTGTATATTTATTACATAAATATAACATAATAAAATGGGTAACTTCACAACCATTGGCTATTTTTTTTATGTCAGTCTAAGCAGCCTCCCCGTGCAGTTTCTTAAAGACGCGTGTTCTCTCTGTTTAAATTGTCCTGGATTCAAAAACTTTGTCTCCCAGGCTCACTGCCAGTTCTTCTGCATTTTCCCTCACCAAGGGCCCGCTCAAGGGGGCATTACTAGCAGCCATAAGCTTCGAGGAAACTATGTTTTTCTTTGAGAGAAAATGACTTTTCTGTTTTCTGTCAATGTGCACGCAGCACAAGCCTCAGGTAGCCAGCTGGAAATAGACGGGTTACCACAAGGCAAAGTATTTCTACATGTTAAACCGTAAGCAGACTACTTGATTACTATAAGCATTTAAATGATTCTGTCCCAAGCTTTTTGATATGTATAAGCGATTAATCATTGTAACTGTGATCACAAGAAGTTGTTTGCACTGTAATTTCAATTCAAAGGTGCACTAACTGTGAATGTTAAGGATCTTTCAACTGCTTGAATGCTAGGAAGTGACTTTTGTTGTCACCTGTTCATCCTTGTTTTCAAAGATCTTTCAGTTTATGCAAAGTTGGTTCTAACACATTTGGTGCCCTAGGCGATAAATAATTTACCACGGTCCAATAATAATTTTCACTGAAAAGAGCTGAATATATCACAGTGTAAATCAATGCAACCTCTGTGAGCTGTTAGTTGCAGCCACCAGCTGCTTGGAGGTAATGAGAACTAGCTCTGCTCCTGCCAATTTAAACACATATGATTTTTTGTTTTTTTTTCCATTTTCTTTCTCTCCACATACACTCCTCACAATAGTGTAGTGGTAGTTGACTGGGTACCAGAGAGCTTTTGTCATTTTGACATAATAATGATACATGATTTTTCGGGGCTTATGTGACGCTGGGTAACGTGCCCATCTCCCTCAGAGAACATGTAAAGGTGAGGAGGGGGCCCGGGGGGCACAGGAACCAAGAAACGAAAGGCCTCTCTGTTATTTAGTAGGCTTTATCATGTCCTTATACTGTTGTGGCCTCATGTAATATTTCCAAATAATGGATGACAGTGCCCTTAGCCTTTGCCTATACTGCTTATGCCACAGGCATATGTATGTATGCAACACGTTTAAAAGATTTTATTTTTCAGAGACTGAAAAAAAATGTTAAACTTAAAATGACCTGTGTTTGTGTGTTCCTGACACAGACAAAAGGGAGCTTTTTTTTTTTTTTTTTTTTTTACCAGTATAGGATAGGGACAAGGGCAACAACTTGAGGTCATGTATACAATAACCTACTTAAGTACTAAAGGAATCGAAGTGCCTTGACATTAGAGCACTGCAAAACCATCCACAAAGAATTTTTACTGAAGTATATATATTAAGGCAGCAGATCAGAAAATACTTGTTAGAATAATTTAGGAATGAAGACTCATTTGCAAACATGTATAACATGCTAAGAGGGAAATTTAGCTATTAAGGTGCTTGTGATGTAGTGAAAGGCCTTAATTGACTAACCACTCCTTTAAACACTCCAGTCAGCGGGTGTGATGTCAGTTCACAGGACATGCATCAAAGTGAGAAAAGCATAAGCTAAAAACACAGGTACATTTTATCAGTGACATTTTAAATGCACATAGGCACTTTGACAAGAGCCCGAGGCCAACTGCCGTGCTTTTCATCTGCTAACTGCTAATTCATGTTTGAGTACGGCCCCATGTGAGCAGATGAAAGAAGGCCACGCAGCTCAAACACCATCCACAAGAGAAATGAGTGAGTGATGGACTACAGGGAGGTACAAAAAACAGAAAGGGATAGATGGCATACTGGGAGTTCAGGAGGAGTTTAGTATGTGCTAAATAAACCGTCTGGATTCTTATCACCAACCTGGTGTGTGGCGAACGATTCATCCCTCTGCTCTACTCTGTGAAATGACCCCGACATCCACGACGCCTCAGCCCTCCAATCTCCTCCGCTTCACGTTTTAATAAAGACTAATGTGTTTGCCGACATCAGCTCGCTCTCATTAGCGTGATTAATTGCCTCCTTGCTTTCGGTAAACAGTATGAGCAGTATTCCAATTTATTCAGTGAAAATTAACCAATCATAATTAAATGCTCTGATCTTTCTCCCTCACCTCTCCCCATACAAGCTCTCTTCACACACGGGGCGAATGTTCGTTGATTAATTTTGCCTCGCTTCCTGTCATTAGCAGGATGATGTAAGCGTCACTTTGTGTAGGGTGAGTGTTTATAAAGAGCTGAAGTCAGGCTCGTAATGGTCAGTTTTTAATGGGTTGATTTATTGCAGGAGCATACGGGGAGGACAGCTCGCCTTCTCTACACAGTTTGGCGCCGACCTCTCGGAGCCCTTCTGCCCTTGTTGCAATGTCACACTTTACAGCACGTTGGTCAGCTGCTGTGCAACACAATAAACACAGCAATGGAAAATAAAGATGGCTGACCTTCACTGAAGAGAAAAGACAATCTGGAAAGGAGAGACAAAGACGGCACATGAGTCTGAAAATCAGGGATGGAACTATGGAGGGATTAGATTTGGGATTCGTTTTTTGATGAGGTGATAGGAGATTAGGCATAGGAGATTTTAAAAAGTGAGTGATGGCTTTAAACAGCATTGCAAACACTCAGCTTGAAGGTTAAAGTTGGAGTTAGTTATTTGCAGAACTGATTGCTGTATTGAGGCCGTGTTTCAGTGTCCTACACTAAACCTGCATCCTCATGCAGCACAGTGCACAGTGTGATTATAAACTGGATGTTAAACATTCAAACTGATTACTTTAGTTGTTAGCACCAAAGTGATGCATTTTACTTCAAAAATCACACCTCTTGTATTATCAGATAATGGGCTCCTGGGCACGGACATGCAAAAGCCCCCCTACCACCTCTTTCAAAACGGGAGCAAGACACGTACTCTATAGCTGTTTAGCCTCTTTCTGTGTCATTGTTTTGCATCTCTTTGTGGTCATAATGCATCTCCTTGTGGTTTTGCATCTCTCTCTAGTCATTTTATATCTATTTGAGGCAAGTGTGTGTATTTTATGGCTATTGTGTGTTTTCCTTTGGTTATTTTGCCCCTTTATGTACTGATTTTGTGTGTCTTTGCAATTCCTTCACATCTGTTTGTGATCATTTTAGATATCTTTTTTGTCAGTATATGTGTTAATTTGAGTGAAGTTTTTGCAAGTGAAGACCAGGGATCACACACACACACACACACACACACACCCACACACACACACACACACACACACACACACACATTTTTGGTGCCCAGTGATC
>JAPZEB010000006.1:27026748-27042614 GCA_029783705.1 Chaetodon striatus
GCTGGGATAGGCTCCAGCCCCCCCGCGACCCTCAAGAGGATAAGCGGTTAGATAATGGATGGATGGATGGATGGATGCTTGGACGTTCTTATTAGGCTTCCCAATGCCATCTATTCAGACCTGTCAATGCGCTAAGGTCAAACTAAAATCAGGTCATAGTAGGTGGACAGGCGTTTGCCTATTGCCTTAACTCTCTGATATGAAATCCTGTACCTTTAAATCACATAGAAAATATGTACATTTAATGTTTTATTATCCATGCCCGTATGCCCATGCCCTCAGCAGCGTCAGCCTGCCTTTAACCTTGGAATGGCATATTAAAAGACAATTTGGAAGTGTTAGCCATCTTTCTTCCCAAACGTAACTTGTTTGTTTTCATATTTAAATCCAGCTTTTCATTTCCCCACTTTTCATTTTGCTATTGTCTTTAAAACAAAACCCTTTTTCCATCTCTCCGGATGTCTCTAAGTCTTTCTTTCATCGTCATCCTCTTCATTGCCTCCCTTTCTTTCTCAAGGTTTATTTTCAACATTGCAAGCCAAGAAAGACAATCCTCACTGTTGTCTCCATTATATTTGAAGGATTAAAATGAGGAGCCACTGCTGGATGTCTCTGGTATGTGAGATAGACAAGGGAAATGAAAATAAACAAGATAAAATTGCTGGAAATAAAGGTTTGTTTTAACTTGTGACAAGCACATTAGGGTACTTACAACTGAAATCTCATTGTATAATTTCAGTATTTCAAACAGACAGCATGCACTGATTTTCCTGAAAAGCCAGTTAGCAGTTTGCTATTGTTTCTCCAAAGTCAGCCAAATTTAAGCACTGTCATAAGATACTGTACCAATGACTTATACCCCAGTCTCTCTCTAATCTGACCCTGCTGCTCAGGTGAAGTAAGGTCACTATCATATCATAATTTGGTTTTGGTGTCTTCTCTTCTTCATCCACTATCCTGCCATTTCATCTTTATTGCCTCTTCTTCCAAATTCACTCCTCTCTCCTCCTATTCTCCCAGGATTTATAAGCCTGTTAAAACCACTGTACTATATGCATCTTTCTTCATAGCCATCAGTCTCCCGCTCATCTCCTATATTGTCTCCTTCCTTCACCTTCCCTTACCTTTCCATAACTTTCTGCCTTTGAATGCTGAGCTGGACAAAGGTTCTATATACAATAGAGATCAGTCTGATGAAAGAGCTGTCTCGCTCTCTGTGTGTCTCTGTAGGTGTGGATGTGTGGTGGTCGGATGGAGGACATCCCTTGCTCCAGGGTAGGACACATCTATAGAAAATATGTCCCCTACAAGGTCCCTGGTGGGATCAGCTTGGCGAAGGTAATTCTTCACACTGTACTGTATGCCTCCTTGGTTCATACAAAATACAATACATCAGATCAGTCACAGATTTTCCATGTACTAGAAAAGTCTGATACGGGGGCTTAGTGTTCGTGCAAGGCTGTCACATCACCTTCGCAACATCTGAGTCACAACAATGGACGTTTTTTTTTTTTTTTTTGTAAGTATTATAAGTAGTATTAATCTGAAGCACAATGGATCTGTATTGGTAGTTCCTCTTAGAAATCCAACGGCTTGTCTGTGGGTCTTCATAAGGTTTTATTTGATACAAGCAAGTGCTGTATTTGCTGTGTTTTAGAGGTTTACTCATACAGCATATAGCTCCTTGCAGTTCCATTGGTGCTGACGATTAAAGATACAACCACCACAACTCTTTTCATAATCATTTCTGTCAGACAAAAAACAGTTACAAACTCACCTAAAATCATTACTTTAATCCACAGATCAGTATCATCAGAGGTGGACAGAAATGGTCCTCATGCAGTTCTCAGACACCCCCAATGGTCCAAACCATCTAAATCCAGTTGTTACATTCATAGACATCCATGAACTTCCATTGCATAATTCCAATTGTCATATTTGTCGATATATTATCCAAAATTTCTTCCATTCACATGGAAACATCCCTACTTGATGTTAACATGGAGGTGAAATCCTGACCTTTTCATTGACACCTCACCTGAGCCAATAGTAGTTTCCAATACTGTTGCTATGGCTAGATAGCCAAAGAGGACCTGTGTTAAAGGAAGGTGTATCCCTTACACTTCCTAATCTTTTAACCAATCAATAGCCATAAACTGGCCCAATGGCTTATGGGTCTTGTAGTAAATGACACGTAGGACCTATGCGTGAGGTCAGACCCCTTTCTGACTGTTACAAATGCACAGAAATGATAAAAAGATGGCTCCTCTGTTGTGTCAAGTGGAAAAAGAAAAGAAAAGAAAAGAAAAGAAAAAAAATTCTCATCAATTTAGGTTTTCTTGAAGTGTTTTTATATACATTTAGCTCCTAAATATTATATTATATTATATAGAATATTCAGGCAAAAATAAAAGTAAATAAATAAAAGTGTAACCTTGAAACGCATATGACTAAATAACAGAAACACATACAGTGATTCTTGACTATGGGGGAGAAAACTTTCAAATGGTAACTTTCAAAAGTTTTCAAATGAGGCCATGGATTTACATATACTAAAAATGTAACAAGAACAGCCTTCAGTTTATTTCAGGTGTGCCATCAGGTGTTATAGGTGTGATAGGTGTTTTCACTGCATTTAGGTGAGGTTTACAGGACCTGTAAGAGGCTTAAAGGTTAAATAATTCAGATCCTATGCTTCATAATCATGTGAGCACTGGTGGCATAAAACAAAGGGTACATCCGATGTCTGACAGTCCTTTGAGCTCCACTAAAAGAAATGGAATCTACGGTATGTGTAATGTTGTTTGTGCCTCTGATTTGGCAACATTTCTGAGGTGCCCCACACTGCAAAACTCCATATTTGAACTGAATGATGTTGATCATCAGGGGATGAACATAGGTCAAACCTAACTAATCAATGGTCTATACATAAAGAGTATAGGACAAAATGCAAAATATAAAAGGAAACCAATAAAAACCAGCTGCAATGCAGGCTATATTATGATATATAAATTCCATGTCTTCTAAAATTCGATTAGCTTTACCAATTTCAGAGTATTCCTGCAATTTTATATTGCACTTTCATAAAGTTGCAGGTCTTAAAAGTGATTAAAAAAATATTGGTACAAATTAATGTTGCAGAGGTTGAGATACTTTTAGTGCCTTGAATTGGCCAACCTCCCAAAACCCTGGATCTTACACTCTAATAATGCAATTCAGTCCTTTTTGTTGGACAGTACCGGCCTTACAAAGGTTTGTAGAAAAGGTCTGTTAAGAAATTATAGTCTCCAAGCCCAAGCTTGACCCTGAAGACATCATCGAGGGTTATTTTAGTCATAATTGATAAAGCTCTTTTTAGAGCCACAGAAGACATTGCGCAACAGTTTTCAAGGCTGAGGGGTTTGAAGTAGTAATAATACTTTTTTTTTTTTTTTTTCCTGAGATGGAGGACTGGTTCATTTTAATACTACCCATTCATCAGCTCTGAATGTTACAATTCCATTGTTAGGTAATCTTTGCCTTTGAAAGGCACAGACTGCAAAGCTGTCTCACAGCAACAATACATTATCTCACATGTTTATAACAGTCCTATTATAGTAGCAGTTCCTCTTTATTTCATCTCTCTTTATTTGTGTGTGTGTCTCTTTAAAAAGCTCTTATCAGTGAGGTTTATTGATTAAACAAACAATAAATGAGGCAAAATCCAATTATGCTTGTGCTATATTAAAAGTGCCATCTTATCAGCAAAACTGATTTGAACTTTATTAGTATTCTGCTGTATTCACACATGGGGCTCTTCAGCATTTAAATTACAGTTAAATTTAGTTCACACAACCAGAACAAAATAAGCATGTTTGGCTTTATTCTGAAATATGACTTGGTGTGAAGCCAAATTTATCTTCAGAAGAGTAAAGAGCTTTGGAAAAGTCATAATTTTTATGCAAAACACACACAAACACAAAAACTGAGAAAACAACCTATGTGTCCTCGAATTGTGAAAGTGAATTAAAATTAGATGTAGCTGAATGTAGAGTTAAAAAGAAGGAGTGAGTGAACCTAATCAAGCTCAAGTACACAAATAAAAAGACACAGTTACGTACAGTTACAAACATCATCCCAGCGAGTCTTTAAGTGGTGCACTATAATAAATGGCAGCGTTTTTCTTTCGTACGTCCTCTACTAAGTACTCTCCTCTTTCTCCTCCATGCTCTAGAGCACTTTACAGTCAGCTCAGCAACTACTAACAAAAGACCACCAGACGAGAGACAGTAGTATGCAGTGTATCCACTATCTACAACTTATGGCCCTTGCAGGTGTTGCTGTGAAGAATGAGCTTAAGTTTCTTTGTTCCTTGTACACTTCAAAGTACTTACACAGAATGAGAAATTGTCTAAAAGCGGTAAATCATCTGGGGTGTAGCCGAGCACCATTCATTATGTATGCTTCTGCCGCAGCCTGGAACTTGGCTCAGTATGCAACGGAAAAGCGCTGGCCTTTGTTTTGACTTTTTATTCTGACCAACAGTCTTTAAACTGGACCTCAGTGGAATGCTGATGGTCCTGAATCAGCCTGATCCTGTAGATGAAGGAGAACATTTATAGAAAGGTACTAAAATAAAATTCAATTGAAATGGGCATTTCATTATCAGGGATATACTTTTTGTCTTTATTCTTCAAACTTTACCATTTTATTGAAGTGCTGCAGTACTCCAACTAAACAGATAAGGTCAGCTTGGATTCAGATGGCTCAACATGAATTTCAGTGCTAAAGAGTGCTAAACAGCTGCAGCAAAGTAGAAAAATGTTGCTGTTAAGTTGGGTTATTCTGAGGCAGAGTCAATAAATGGATGCCATTGTAGAGTAGTCTCCCTGAGGCCAAACTACAGTACTAACAGCAGACTATGTAAACATTTATGTTCACAAAACAGTCCAATGTGGTTCCACAAGATCAACCTCACTGCCAAGGATGGTGGGATTTTGTGTTTATTTGTGGGAGGCTCAAAGACATTCTGTCAGACTTGAGATCAGACTTGAGGCTGTTTAGTGAGTGCATATATGCGGCTGACTCACTCTTTGATATGATTTCAGAACCTAAAACGTGTTGCAGAGGTATGGATGGACGAATACGCAGAATATGTCTACCAGCGTCGGCCTGAGTACAGACACCTGTCAGCAGGTGACATGACGGCCCAGAAAGAGCTGAGGAACCGCCTCAACTGCAAGAGCTTCAAGTGGTTCATGAGCGAGGTGGCCTGGGATCTGCCCAAACACTACCCAATGGTGGAACCTCCTGCTGCTGCGTGGGGAGAAGTAAGGATTGTTTTAGGAAATTAGTGTGGGGAAATAATGTCCAAGACAGATGTTAGAGTCAATGACTGCATGGAGAGGAAAATGTACTGAGGGATATACACAAATTTGGATTTATCATTACCAGCTGGCTGCCAACATAGTTTGATGTTATAATTTGGTTGAATATAGGTTGTGATGTTGGGTGACCAAATTGTCAGGACAATGTCTAATACTACCATCAGTTTTTTTAAAACCAAAATCCAATGTCTTGCAAACAACATTTTGTCAGAGGTATGGACCAGAGTGTGGAAACCCGACACGTTGGAACTCAACGGGTCGGGCCAGGTTCGGATAACAAATCAGAAATTTTGCTCAGATTCGGTTCAGGTTCAGCCCACTTGACATGCTGCTGTGTTGTGCTATGGCCTAATCAAGTGCTGGAATCTGTTATTTACGTGACAAAGCCTGAAAGGAACACAGGCTTCACCCCAATTAAGTGTGCGTGCTGTGCTTGTGATCATGGTAAACAGACAAGCTGTAACAAAGATAACAATAATTATGTCAGGTAACAAAGTGCATCGGGCTCGGGTCGGGTTCAGATGTAAAAATCAGGAAGTCTGTTGGGGTCAGGCCGGACTCGGTTATAACTGTCTCAGACTCCGGTTGGGTTCGGTCAGGAAAATGCGGCCCAAGCCGCACTCTAGTACGGACAACAAAATCCAGCATCTGCAAAACATCATAATGTTGAAGTCCACATAACATGAAATTCTAATGTTAACATTTAAAAAATTCTCAACAGCATTTTCACTTCAACCAAAATGTTCTGTCTCTCTGACGTAAGAGTCCAGTGTTTGTCTGAAGTCATTTTGACACCCAGTGCCAGCTCAGTTTTATCTTGACTTGTCTGAACATACCCATAGCATGTATCAATAAAAAGGTGCTGGGATGGATAAGACCTTACAGAAGCACATGTCTAGTTCTTGAACATATTATTACATCAAATGCTATTTGCTCTTGATATGCAGATTTCATCATTTTATACATGTACTGTATATGCCCTAATACACAACTGACTGAAAGGTGATTGACGTTCTCTGATAACAAGGCATTAACTTCCATTTATTATCAGCAGTAATGCGTTTGTTCATAAATGTTCCTCTACCTCCTTATTATTTTCACACCTTTGCTAGAAGCAACCTTAAAGCAGTGATTTTTGAAAATGTCAATGGTTTCTATCTCCCTTAAATATTCTGGAGAACTGTTGAATGCCTAAAGGCTCCTTTTCCGACTCCGGTTCTTAGAGCAACCAAACAGTTTGAAATAAGTGCATTCACCGTGACCATACTTGGTGAGCTTATCATTACTATTCAGAATCAAGCTGTGGTAGTATACTATTGACAAATCTAGAAACTACTTCCTTTAGTCTACCTTTGTTGATGGATACAAAGATGAACTTTATTTATGTAGATTGTTAAAAGTATTGTGTCGCTCATACAAAAATTGGATTGTGCAAATATACTCATCCAACTGCGGTCGGTGACATGTACCTAAAGCTGGACACAGGCAGGAAAACAATTTCTCTACCAGGAACACTGTAGCAGAGTTACATTTATTGGTGTGAGGATTGGAAGACTGAGTAATCTGTCTGTAGCACAAACACTACATGATGCAAGTGTGCTGCATACAAAGGTGAACATTGCAAGGCACATATCATGTTCAATTCAACACAGGATTTTGACTTAACAAAAACGGAGCACTAGAGGGAGTTTTCCAAGTTGCAAAAGGGGTGTGAATCAAGCTGGAGATAGTGATAGCAAAATTCTCAGTGGAAACAACAGACAAGAAACAGTGATGAAACATGTTTGCAATAACACAGGATTTTTTTCTCTTCTCCTCCTGCATGTTGCAACTATCATCAGAGAATTTTGGGTGCACACCCAGGGGCCACACATGCCTTTGGGCCCTTCCAAGAGTGCTAAAAAACAAAAACATAGAATTTCTGTGGGTACAAACAGCAAACTGACATCACAGAGTCCTCTGGAATGTAGGTACATTTTCAGTTGTGAATTTTAAAAAAGAGGTGGGATCAAATAATTGTCAAACAAAGGCACAAGTTAAAGTGGATATACTGAATAGGATCATTTTAAGGAGATCTGAAGTCAGTATTTACCCATATGCCATTTTATAGATACTAAAGTGACAAGAAATGTTGGTGAAATACAGTGGGAAATGTTTACCAGGGCCTCAAGCCAACACACATGATCTTAAATGAATCAATGTTTCAGGTTGATACTGTTTCAATTAAAAAACACAGGGGCTCATGAAGGCTTCATTCAGATTTGGCTGGATTACAAACAGCATCTGATGGGACCTGTTCCATGACTGCCCATAACTAAAGAGCAGTCCCTGTTGTTGTGACTTCATGTTCATGTGTGTGTTTTTCAGATCCGGAATGTGGGTAGTGGGATGTGTATGGAGATCAAACACTTTGTATCAGGGAGCCCCATCCGCCTGGAGAGCTGTGTGAAAGGGCGGGGCGAGGTGGCCTGGAGTCATGGACAGGTAAGAGTCATTCTTAACACTTCCTTTTGTAAAATGGCACAGAGAAGGGATACGGTTGGATGTTTGTAATGTTTGAGATGTGCTCCATGTAGGTGTTAACATTTGGTTGGAGGGAGGATATTCGGGTGGGTGACCCCATGCACACAAGGAAAGTCTGCTTCGATGCGGTCTCCCACAACAGCCTTGTCACCCTGTATGACTGCCATGGCATGAAGGGGAACCAGCTGTGGCGCTACAGAGAGGTACGTGAGAGGAAAGTGAAGACTTTGGAGTCTGTTGTTCCCACAGAATGTTGGTATATTATGGTTTAACATAACAAATGAATGAGGAACGAAGTGTATTTCTTGGCAAGAATATTATGCAAATTATGTTTATATTCCATGAGTGCTGATATACAGTATAACAGCACTGGGACTTTTAAATTGGCATGATCTCCTTAAAATTGTCAGGTGTTCTGAGGCACTGACTACATTTATCATCATTTAGCCTACATTAAGGGTCGTCATAACAAACTTATTACCGCAAAGAGAAACATTCCAGAAATAACATTTGAGTTGAATAATTAATAGTTGTCAGAAAAAGGACGACAGGACAGAAAGAAGCCTGGATACTTTACCGCAAACCTCCAGGTACGCTGGATGCAAAACACACAGATGTAGACTACATGATACAAAGTAGCTGGTCTGTGGTAAGTGCCAACCTACACAGGGCAGCAAGCTAGTGTGCAGGAATGTTTATGTGTTGCTTGGCGACAGTCCAGTCCATGTCTAGATGCAGAACCATTTGTATAGGCGGAGCCAAATAAATCATGAAATAAACAAAGAAATCATAACCTGTTGCCACTTTTGACTGTTATTAAGACATAAATTGCACTTGTAAGACTATTGTATAAAAGCAATATTACACTCGAGGTCATGCTGTTGTACAAAATATCAGCACAGCTATTTACAACTGAATCACAGCTGTGCTGATATACAGTACAGCACTCCCTCTTGTGTGATATTGCTTAATTATTTAGTCATTCTCCCAAAATCATGTCTGTTCTCTTCACTACTCTTTCCACCAGGATAAAAGTCTGTATCACCCCGTCAGTAACAGCTGTATCGACAGCAGCCCAAGCGAGCGGCGAGTCTTCATGAACACTTGCGATCCCTCCTCTCTTAGTCAGCAGTGGTTGTTTGAGAGAACCAACGCCACCGTCCTGGAGCACTTCAACCGGGGCGCTAATTGAGGCCACTGAACAATGAGATGAGGCGTCTTCCAAAGAAAAAGACCATGAAACAATGATCACCTTTGATCAGGTGAGTAATACAATCGTAACCTTTATTTTCCTGTTTTGTCAGAAGCAAATGATGCTTTCAGCTGACCTCAATCAACTGTTCATGGGATTTGTTTATAAGAAAAACAGGAGTCTCATTCTTTGAACTGTTAAATATCAGCTTGTCTGACTGAACAACACATTGTCTGAGGCGCTGTAAGCTGTCTGTTAAGGTTGCCTTTTCTTCACTGTTGTCTAGATAAGAATGGAAGCTACAAGTGAATGACGTGCCGCTTCAGAAACATTCCCAGTGGTACAGCAGCAAATCCAGCGTACTGGCTCAGAGCAGAAGAGCTGGTCTGGCCACACACAACAACCAGAATACAATCATACATCATGAGCTTGTGATGAGGAAGAAGGTAAACAAGAGATATTCTTACCTGAGCACCAGTGACACCAAGAACCAGTCGATCAGCTGTAGTTCACTTAGTTGAAATTTCTGATGAAAAACTGATTTAAAGAGATGTTAAATATAATGTCTATTTTCTTTCTTTACACAGGGTGGGAGAACCACATCGAAACCTGATTGTCTTGTGGACACCTAAAAACCAGAGAGCTCTTACAGACCTCAAGAGTTTCCACGAGTCAGAAACACAAACATGAACTCTGCTGTATTCAATGGATTGTCTTGTCACTTTGTCTTTGTCAGTTGTTGCCTTAACAATTCCAACAATGGGGAATACTTGCTCCACATGTTGTCATTCAAGGTACCAAAAAAGCAAATGGTGACATATGTTGGACTTTTTGCAAGACATGGAAAAAAAAAATCTCTAAAACAATCACTCCTGCACAGTGTGCAGATGCATTGCAAGACTTTATATCTATGAAGACTCATCTTGAAAGTGCATTTTTTTTCCTACTGAGCAATAATAAAGCAACAAAATTATTTTATGTCAATTTCTATTGTGAGATGATTTTTTTTATTAAAGTACTTATTTTGCTGTCTGACAATTTTCAGGTAACCTACTGCTTACCCAAGTACATGAAACAGATTTCTTAGAGGAGAGAAATATACAGAATACACTGTACTGTATATTATATCAGAAAATGTCTATTCAGATAGAATGTATTACTAGCTTGTGAAAATTAAACAGCTGTTTATGCTCACAAATGTAAGATACAACTTAAGTCCACGGTAAAGTACTTCAACAACTATTGAATTTATTTCAGCTCACTTTTTTAGCTGCTCAGTCCTCACTTTGGTCACTCTCACTGCTCTGATTTTGTCTTCAGTTGCAGAGGAGGCTTTTCTCAATTAAAAGAGTGTTATTAGCCCAGTCAATCTGTGTTTTGACCGAGTGAAACTTGCCATAGTAATCATTCAGGGTTTTTGTGAACTCTTGGGACATCCAAATAACATATTTAAAGGATACCAATACAATATGTGGATCAGAGTAAATTCATGGTTTAAAATCTGGGGCCATTATGTCACAGCATCACAAAAAGAAGTGCATGTCTCTGCTTCTGAACATGATATTTTCATAAAATTTATGTAGTTTTCTAGGATGCTTTTTCACATGTAACCATCAAATACCAACCACCTAATTTCCCATAATGTCTTCGAGCATAACAAATAGAAGTTTCCACCATCGCCCTGTATGTGTTTCCTATCCCATCCTGTCTAAGATATACAGGATGACTTTTTCTGGCTCATCATCATGAGGCATACCGTTCCATATTGCTTTTGGAATTCATTTGAATTAGATAAATTGCTGTGGATTAAAAAACAAGATGATGATAATATGAGTAAAAATGCCAATGATTCCATTGGCATTTTTACTCATATTATCATCATCTTATTTTGTTGCTCACAGAAGCTGTCAGCTCACACACACTCTGTATCTTCAAGTTAACCCAGCCCTTCACCTCCCCTGCACTACAATCCCTTATATAACTCTCAAGCTTAAAGCGAGAGATGCCATTACAGATACTGAATATATACAGAAGAATTTATAGCCAGTTTTGATAGGAGCAGTGTGGCACAAACTGTAAGTGGAAACTTTGGCAAAAAAAAATTGGTTGTTGGGTTGTAGTACCCCAAATACAGGTACAATACATCAGAATATCTTCTTGAAAAATGTTTTATTAAAAAGATTAACCCCAAAACACCAAATATGTTTTTAGTTGAACTGACTGGACTACTTGGCGCGATGGCTGCCAAGTGGCACACAGTAACAGAACACTATTTGGGACTTAAAAATGAGTCTTCCCTTCCAAGGGGTCACATCCTGTCCTGTTTGTAGCAACAAAAACTGATATTCTTTACTGAGATGTCGCATATCTGTGCTAACCAAATCAGGTATTTTAAGCCAAAAAATGATGTTTTCCTCTCCTGAACCAGGTGGTTTTTGTGTCTAAACCTAATCACACATTAACCACAGCGCTGTCAACAGAAAAACTGAAAACTGAAAAACAAAGTTTTAACATATCTGCTTCATATGAAACCTACATTGTGACGTGTTTGAACAGTATGGGCACTTTTAATGTCTTCAGTTGTCCTATGTTTTTCATGTTTATTTTTTCAGATTATTTTTGGTGTTTTTTATGCTGCCTTGCTGAAAAAACCGTTTCCTCTTCTTGAACAATAAAGATAGGAACTGAACCGAATGGTTAATTATGAACACCTGTAACACGATGGAAGGCATAAATTCAGAAAGGACTTCACCTGCAGGCTGGTGGAAAGCCAGAATGTCTCATTTGGAGCATAAACATGAGTCTTCATGAATTAACTTGACAGAAAATGACAGAAATTGATTCCAAACTAAAGGTATGTTTGCAATGTCAATAAATCAATTTGACTTGAAATTGAAAAAAAAAAAAAGCAGTAACGTTTTGACGCATGGAATAACACGCTGGTTCATTGTTCAGCACTGGAGGAGCCCCTGTTTTGTCATTGTGCACTGAGTCTGTCAGAATATGGTTCACCTCACTGTTGAGGAAATAGGAAAATCATTGGTACGACAATGTGAATACCGGATAAACAGGTTTTGTTTTCGATCATGAGCACATTTCGCTTTGCTGCACATGATTTATATAAAACAGGACTTTGCAGACCATCTATTTGTCAGATTACTTTTGTGTGATACGACATTGTTCAAGCGATAATGGACATATTGTAGAAATGGACATACTTATTTCCCAGCAGGACTGTTGTAAAAATATATACCACAGACAAACAGCTTTTTAGTCTAAGTGAGGTGTGTTGATTGGAGTACAATACCCCTCATCAGGAAACAGAAACACTCTGCAGATCCAACAGTTGGTTCTGCTATTTATAGCTCCGGGAGAGAGTTGTTAGTTTTCACAAATATGGACTGGATTTCCAGGAGCATGAAATTACTGCAGTTGTATTTGCCAAAACGCTTTGCCACACTGGCATTTTACAGCCAGAACATTCAGAATCAGAATCGGTTCTGATGGCCAAGTACATGTGTAGGCTTACACATTCAAAGAATTTGACTCCATTCTTTTTATACACAGAAAAGTATATACATCTAAAATGAGAACAACAAAGCTGAACAAAGGAATACATAAACATATATATATATATATATATACTTTAGACAAAAGTGCTGGAGTAAGTACGGGTGTAACAGGTTGCTTTATATACATGAGGACAGTATATAAACTAACATGACACATGATAATATAAAATATATATGACAGTATGTACAGTGTGTACACCAATGCTTACATTTATATAGATAGTGATGATATTAACATGCAAAGAACAGAGAGCACTTAAACTATGAGGTGTCTCTGACACTACGACTGATGTTGAGATGGTCTGAGGGGAGAAGCTGATTTTGTGTCTGGTTGTTTTGGCCTACAGTGTTCTGATCTATAGAGAAGAGGTTTGAAAAGGTGGTGTCCAGGGTGTTGATAGTCTGCACAGATACTTCCTGACTCTGAAGGAGTTTCAGTACTGAGTGGAGGGAAGGTTGGTGCTAATGTTTCTTTCTGCAGCCCTAACCACTGTAGTCACCTTGATACCCTCCTTGATGTCATGTTTATTTTACACAGCAAATCTATAATTTTCAGTCATCATGTATTAGATATGTTGATTATGCTAAAGGTTGCCAAAAAATTACCCCAATAACAAACCCATAAACCAGTCTGTTTGTTTCTCCTCTCCATGCTGAAGTACACACCGAAAAAGAAAATCATGATTGTACTGCCATCTAGTGGATATACTGCACATTACAAACACTTTCCTTCCAATGAGGAAACAGTATGATGGTGAGGATAGCACAATGTAGTATACACAGGTAGGCCTACTTGCTTTAAAACCAACAGCCACATCAGACTTTTTCCAGCTATGTTTTGCATTAAAGCATTCATACTGTTCTATGGCATGTGCTTGTTTATTAATGAAAAAAATAATGAACAGATCTACCGTGCTAGGGGTGTGGATGGATTACTGAACTGGGCACAGGCCCAAAGGCCGCAAGTGTGAGGGGCCTCCCTGGCCTTCACCTTCACGTTATGCAAATTAACTACCAGGAAGACACTCAAAATGACCACAAAAAGACCACAAAGAGATGCAAAGGAACTGCAAAGAGATACAAAATAACTACAAAAAGGGGCAAAATAACCACAAGCAGACAAAACAACCACAAAATGACTACAAAGAGAAACAAAACAACTTCAAGGAGACAAAGCAACTACAAGAACACACAAAATGACAACAAAGTGGGACAAAACACCCACAAACTGACACAAAATGACTATGTAGAGATGCAAAACATCCACAAGGAGGCACAAAGTGACAACACATTGGGACAAAACAACCAAAATACAGAAAATTACATCAAAGAGACACTTCAATAAAACACAAAATGACCTCAAAGAGACACAAAATGACTTGAAAGACACACAAAACTACTACAAAAAGACACAATTTACCTCATACAAACCCAAAACAACCAAGGAGACACAAAAAGATGCAAAACCACCACAAAGTCTGTGGTGGGAGAGAGGTCCTTTTACATGTCTGTGTCTAGGATTTTTGTGCATTGCATCTGCAGAATAAACTTTCTCACTTGTGTGTACTTTAAAAATGTGATTTTCTTTTTAATTTCCAATAAATGCTCCAAATCAAACATGTACATATATTTTTGTTGTATTTTTTAGCATAGCACACAGATCTCCCAGGATCTCACATGGACTCTAACGCACCACTGCCCTGGTTAAGAAGGCACAGATGAGGCTGTGTTTCCTCGGGACACTGAAAAGAGCCAACCTGTCCCAGCAGCTGCTTCTGTCCTTTTATAACTGCTCCGAGGACGCTTTCCGAAAGTGAGGTGCTGGTGTGGTTTGTTCGCTGCACTGCAGCAGACTGTAAAGCTCTTCAGAGAGTCATAAAGTCAGCACAACAAATCACTGGCACTCAGTTACCATCATTAGAGGACATTTACAGACCATCATTAGCAACTCATCTCACCCAGGTCACCACTTTTTCCACACTACTGCCCCTCTGAAAGGGGCTATAGGTCTCCATAAGCAATTGCAGAGTCCTAAAAAGCTTGTACCCAAGTGCCATTAAAGAACTAAACTGTAAATAACCATGCTATAAAATATGTGCCATCACATCTAAGAAGAATATCCTGCATACATGTAATATATATCCTGAGGATGTGCAATATTTCATGTCTGTGTGCAATAATTTATTGTACTTCCTTTCACTAATTTCTTGTTTTTCTAACTACATATATAGTTTTTAATGTGCCTGTTTGAATGTGAAGTTTCTGTTTGTACAACTGGAGACACCTAATCTCATTGTACAGCTGTGTAATGACAATAAAGGCATTGAACTGAATTGAACTGAACTGAACTGAACTAAATTAGACTGAATTGAATTGAACTGTATTAAATATGCACACGTTCATGTAGTTATTAAAACCTGTGATCACATTGAGCTTATGAGCTGCATTCTGAATATGGTGACCTATCTGTAACTGTGATTAAGTGCACTGTGCATATACTTATACACACACCAAGAGACAATGACACACATATATATATCTCAGACATATCTATTTAACTTTTTTCTCACATAAATATCCCTTCACAAAATAAACCTGTCTGTGTAGTGTATTTATGTTTGTTCTGTCCTGTGTTATATTTCAATCGGGCTATTGCTCCAAACATGAAAATCACAACGCAAAGTGTAACACTGGGGCCTGTGATTGCCCTAATTTGCCACTGAGGTTTATGAATGACACATTAGGCAGAGGAGCATTGGCAAAGAGGATAGGGACAATATGTTGTTGTTTTTTTTATTGTTTCTTGAATTATTCTTTAAGTGGAAATTAAATTTCTTCTTTATATCATTCAGACACAGAAAGCCAGAACTCAGCCCTCGAGATCAACTATGGCACTCAGTCACTGCACAAAGGACACAGGTTTGTGGGAACATGTAATATGTGAGCTTTATTGGGGCACACACCCAGTCTTTAACATTTTGCTGACTCCAGACAATGGTTATTTTAGTGAAGTAAAACAAAACTAAAACTACATGTGAAAAACATTTTAACTAACTGAAATAAACATAAAAAAAAGAAGAAGACACCTAACTGAAATAATATTGTGTACTTACAAGATTAGCCTAACTATGTAAAATATAAAAATGGTAAAAATAAAGATAACATAAATATTAAATTAAATTAAATTAAATTAAATTAAATTAAATAAGAAAC
>JAPZEB010000006.1:27091608-27102899 GCA_029783705.1 Chaetodon striatus
TTGGAGGTGTAACTGCAGAGTGACACAGACACACCACCACACAAGTATAAATGCTCACAATGGCGTAGGCCACGTGCCTAGGCTACGGCGTAGGATCTGCTGCATAAGTATAAATCCCACTTAATGCCTTACTCGTCTTATGTTGACTACACCTCAGGTTAAGCCCACTATTAGGTGCATACATCTCGTTCTTGAATTTAGTTGTGAAATTTTGGTGCCGCTGGCATATTTTGATACAACTGCACAATTTGAAGCCTTTTTTCAGTTGAGGAATTCTGCATTAAAACAACACACACACACACACACACACACACACAGGCACAGCAGTGCAGAGTGAGAGAGATAGTTAATTGGAAAGACAGTTTTTCTTTGACAACCATACACATTTTTTTTATGATTTTCATGCAGAATTTAGGTGGATGATTGGTTGTGTTTTACTAAAGCAGAATCTCTCACTCTTGCATCAGTTTCTAAATAAATCAGCTTTCACTGAGTAAAGAATAAAGTGGTATAATTCATAGCAATCCTGATTTATGGTTATTATGTCTCTGAGCTGAGTCAGGTATGGACCAAACCACACTGTGATTGCTTTTCACAACACTTCCTTGTTTCCAAACTTTCTTTTTCAAATGTTAATATAAAATGTCAAATGTAAAGCGCCTGTGCCTCAAAATGTTTGTTAATTCTCTCTTAAATAGTAAATATTACACTCGAGGACCACTTCTGCATGTTGGATGATTACAGGTGAATATCAGACAGGTCAGACAGAAGCAGATTTCTCTCATCTTTCACTAAGCCCTGAAAAAAATTACTTATTCATGGATTCAGTTTCTGCATATTTCCTTTTTTCTAGTGGTTCATATCACATAAAGGCAGTTTAGAGCAGTGGAGCAGCTCGTGGGATTTTATTTGCTACCAGCTGAATGCAGAGGAAGCAAGATGGTTAGTGATACCATTAGTTGTCTGCTGCCCTTTTTATAGTGGCAGAAAAGTGCAGGCGGGACTCAGGGGATGTACTGAAGTGCTGTGGAGAGGTCTGGTTTCTATGACTGCAACCCTCTGAACACCCTGCAGTTTTATAGCATAAAAATTTGCAGAGTGAGGTTTTATTTTCACAAACATTTTGAAACATTAAATGAGTTGATGGTGGAGTTAAATACGCATAGAAAACAGCCCCATTAGTCCATTAATATCCATTATTGCATTATTTAGTGTAAGGTTCATACTCAAAGTGTACATCACTACTTAGATGAGGTTAATCTATGTTTTTCCCAGTTCACAAATGTAACTGATAAATAGCTCAATTATCTTATTTTGTGTTGCAGCAGTAGCTTGATGTTTCTGTGGTGAAAGAGTTGAAGAGCTGTGCAGGTGACACAGTGATTAAAATGATTTGCATTGCTTGAAACAAACAAACAACCTGAAACTTGATTTATAAACAAGATTTAAAATTCACTTTTGCATTTGACGATGTAAAATTTCATACATAGTTTAATTAATTCTATTGTTTTGAATGATCAGCTTGTTACACTTGTTACACTCATGTCATGGAGTGATGCTCATATCTGATATCTTGACATATGAGATGGTGATAAAACACAGTTTCCTTTAAACATACACTGATGATGTCATAAAGTTATTTATTAATGCATGGTCAAAACACAAATACCAACAATGACTAGGCATCATTATACTGACTATTATAACCGTGACATGACCAGCTGATCCAGACACTGTGCGGAACTCATGTAATTAGGTGGGCAGTGTAGCTGGTGTTGAAAATTGTTTACAAGTTGCCATCACAATACCAGAAGTCATACGCAAGATCCCTTTATAGTAGTTAAATGATTTTTTTTTTAAACTTTTGTGAAGGATTTTGTTTGTCATTTTGGGATACTTTGTGAGCTTAAGTTATTATTGTGTTGTCTTTGTTAAATGAATGACCCGGAGGTTAAAGCAGAAAAAAAAAAAAATGGTGGGCGAAAACTAAAGGTGACTGAGTGTAAACAGTGGACTTTAATGCTCCCCTCTGTGATCCTACAGCTGGTCCACCCGGCAAACACGGTAATAATCATTGAGAAATTACCCTATTTCAATAGTGTTATGTTTAGGTTTGTAGGAAAATGAGACGCATAAAGTATGTTTATTGTTATTTTTGAGCTTTGTGCTTGAAACTGTTTTTGTTTATCTTGCAGCTTTCATAGTGTTCCATGATACTTCTACAAGCAATAAACGTAAACATGGACATCGGTTTGACGCGTGGACACTTTCATGACCAGTGTAGATACGGGCAGAGGACTTCCTTGTTGCTGAAACACGTTGGCTGAATCCAAATGTACAGACTTCAATGCATTTGGAGACTTGCATACTTTGCGGCCGCATTCTGGGGAAGCCTGCGAGTGCTGCGGGCTGTCCAAATACTGAATGCATCCAGTCCTAAAGGGGTCTCAAGCTGACTTTCTGCAGACTTCCAGAGAGTCTGCCTGGGGGGGCAGATTTCAAGAGACTTATAGTTCATTACAATATGGACAGAATGTTGTAGTTATCCAATTGCCAACTTTAAGATAAAACTGATTGTGAATGTGTGAGAAAATACTGTATTACAACTCTGAATGAACTTTGAATGATGTAGGTCAAAAGTACCATTTAACCACCTGCAGATTTATGTACAAGTATAGACTCCACGGCAACAAGTTAAACAAAGTTCAGGCCTGTCTATCAGTAGCTTTGCAGTCTCGCGCCCCCACATACTTGACGTGGTGATGGGGATCGTGTCACAGTCACAGCTTAATCCACAGGTCCAGAGGGGACACATATGGAGTCAGCCATAAGGTCAGTATTTGTGACGTAAGTTCAGAGACTTAAATCTGCACTAGGAATGGATTTGAGTTCCACAGACAGTGTAGGGAGTAACACAGTATGGGAGATGGACTATCATATTTTTGATTTTGGTCTTTTTACAGGACTTGTTGACACTAAGAAAAAACAATAAAACCAGCCTTATACTTGAAAGACTTGTACTTTAACAGTTCCTGCACCTTTAAGATTCTTTACATATTTCCCACTTGAAATGTGAAGAGAAGCCATGTATAAAAAATTCATTATAATAACATGTTTCTTTACTTATTGTGTCAGAATAATTGATGTAACTATATGTCTGAAAAGATGCCAGCACTGAAAAATAAAAAAAAAAAGATGAGAGAAGTGGACAAAAGGCTTGAGATGATCCTCTATGACCTGGCCTTGTGTGGACGAAGACTTATTTTTCACAAGGGTTTTGTGTGCTTGCGCGCACACGCAAACACACAAACATATATACTGTTGGGCATTTGGCCCTGCAGGCATCAAGACTGGTGGATGTGCATCTACATCCCTTGGCTTTGATGAATAAAAGATGAAAGCTCAGTTTATACCGCTTTCTATTTGACTTGAAATATTTATACCTTTTCCTATTGTAAAGACAAGCAGGTACCACAGGAGAGCCAGGTCAAGGAGACTCGGGGACTCTAATCTATATGATCTCCCTTTTCTTCTTCATTCCTTCTGCCCTCTCCCTCTATCTCTCTCTGCCTGGCATAATTAATCACCTCAGACTGATGTTTACATAGTTTGATAGCCTGAGGAAATGTCTCGGAGGGAAAACTGAAATTCCTTGCCTCAGCACAAACAGAAAAGAGCATGAGAGATGAGAGGTAAGAGTTTAACTTGTGGCTGCAGGGGGGAGTGCATTCCTACTTTTATCTACTTTCAAACCTTTCAGAAATTTGACAGTACCCACCCAAAAGGCTGAGATAGTGAGGCTATGCTGTATTTGAAAAACAATCACACTGAGAAATAAACACACTGACCCCAAGAAATGATGCTTACCGTGGGCCAATCAGCAAACAAACCTAAGAAGGAAACAGTATCTGCCAGTGTCTCCTGAAGGCTCCAGTGTGTTGGGCTGAATATTCTGATGGTTTTGCTATCATATCAACATCATTAGAATGAGTAGAGACTTAGAAGTTTGTGCTGATCGTGGTAAAAGAAGAATTTGTCAAAAATCATAAGGAATCATCCTCTTAGGAATGATGCAAGTCAAACATACAGAATATGATACTGTTGCACTGAAAGTTTATAGCTATTGCTAATTTTCATTTATGTGACATGTACCTTTAACAAGTCCAAAAACGCAACCCAATCACCAGAAAAAAAAAAGGTTCACATTGTAAATTTCAGCAAACCATGGATACATAACATAATAATTTTTACATTAGCAGATATGTTGAAATATCTCAACAACACTGTGGTTAAGGTGTGGTTAGGTTTAAGCACAAAAACCAATTGGTTGCAGTAAAGAAAAGAAAAGATTTGGCTTAAAACACCCACATTTGGTAGCACAAAAGCCTTTGGAAATGCAGGGGTGGATCAGTGAAAAACAACTGGGATCGCACGCTCAAATGCTACTGGGAAAAGACACAATGTACTGGTAAAAAAACACCCAAGTTTTGTGCCACAAACACAGGTGGAAACACTGTGAAAGGTCACCAAAAACAATCAAGGTTGTTGTCCTCAAACAGTGGTCTGTTGCGGTCTGCACCTTGGCAGCTGTCTCATTAACTTTCTCACTCTTTATACTACCTGCTGCTGCTTGCTTTTAGTATCAAGTATTGCTGCAGATGCGTTTACTTCAGAGTAATCTGAAAGCTAAGTGCATTTTTTACAGATTCTAAACAATGGACGCATTGTGCATTGTAATCAGATGCCAAGGACCTGGGAATGAGAATGGGTTGACATAGTTGATAATATTGCCTCTACTCCATTTGTTTTAAGCAAAAATTCTGTAGTCATCTTTTTAGAAATGTGGCACGCTCAAAACATTTGCACGCTTCTTTTTAGTTTTCTTCTTGAGTTCTACATGTCAAGAGCAAAATTAGTGATGAGGAATGGAGTTTAATAGTTACAACAAATAATCATCTTGCAGATGGCCTGTGTCTTTTTCTTTTTTCTCCCTTTAATCAGAGGTAGAGGCAGATTTAGTCATAACCACAACACATAAGTTGGAAAAAGGCAGCGATTTTCAAAAGCTCAAAGACACTTAATGTGAGATTTGTCTCCGGTGCATTTTTTTCCACTTTGTAATCACTTTCATGCTGTTTCCTCAGCCCAAGCTGTGGCATAAAATTGGTAAAAGTTTGTGTTGTGCACTCTTTCCTCTCCAAAAGTTCAAATCTCACTCTGTTCAAAGGGAATTATAAATCAGGTGCCAGTTTACTTTTTTCTCTTCTGTTTCATAGTTGCTGCAGATTAAGCAGTTTGTGTAGCCTGAAAATGGAGATCCCTGAATCATGTTTATACAAGAAAATCAAGACCAGGAGGAAAAAAAAAATCCTGCAAATGTGCACTCACAACTTGTTTCAGTTCCATGGTTTTACACATTGAAACAAAGCCAAAACACCTTGTCTTTATCAAATTTTAAAATTAGGCTGTCTTAATACAATAACATAACATTTAGGTTAGCATCAATATGAACAGAGTTGGAAGGAAAACACAATACAAAGAAAATAATCCATTGCTTTCCCCCTGCCCTAGTTCCACTTGGTATAGCCCAGATTTCCAACACCCGATGAAGCAAATGGCGCATAAATGAAGCTCCCCCTCACAGGTAGAAAGTCCCCTCTCTTTCTGCTGGGGGTGGCAGTAGCTCCGTCTGTGGGGACTTGGCTTGGGAACCGGAGGATAACAGGTTCCTTCAGCGAAGCACCAAACCCCCAACTTCTTGGGGAGCATGGCCATGGGCGGCCCCCACATTCTGACACCTCTCTATTAATGCATATGTTTAGGACTTGTCTATGCCTGTGTCTGTATTTGGGGCCTGTGTGTGTGTGTAATCTTAAAAAATAATAACAACAAAGAGAAAAAACTGAATTTCCCTTTGAAGGATTAATAAAGGGATGCTTTCTTAAAAGACTAAAAGCAACATGTATGCATGGCTTAAGCTTTTGTACCTATACAAAACAATGACTCATATCCTCATATTCTTAAAAAGCAATAGAGCATTCTGTTTTTTTAAAACAAACAACAAAAAAAGAAATTTGAACTTAAAGTCAAACCCCTTTTTTTTATCTTAACAATGTGATTGCAGGTCAGCAAAGCAGTTCATCTCAGCAAGTCACCTGAGATTGAGATTGACTATCCTCAGACAGCCACACCATCTGCTGAAGCCATTAAGGCTGTTTGGAGGCTGATGAAGGTATTAAGGAAATAAGTTAGAAAATGAGAGAAAGGCTGAATAGGCTGGCTATGATCAGCATTATGAGAGAGAGATTGATAAAGGTGTTACTGTAAGAATTTGGGAGGAAAATGATGCATGGCTGAAATGTGAAAATGAGAAGGAAAGAGAGGGAATGAATCCTGAGCCCAGCGTGGTCTGTACATGGAGTCCTCCACTGAAATGTTGGTTGCTGAGAAGAACTGCACTTGACTCTCAACATAACACCCAGAACCATTAACTTTACGCTAACATCACCAACACATCTCGCTTGAATGTCCGGGCTGTAATTGATTTAAAAACATAGAAATTAAAAGTAAAAAAAAAAACAAAAAACTAATAGCAAATAGCACAATAAAAGTGTAAGCAAGTACATTACACACATGTTATGCAGTTAAATTTCTTGTCAGTTAAATAGTACTTGTTTTTAAATGTTTAAGCAATTTTTTTTAATTAATTTGGGCTACCATTATTTACCAAAACATATGCAGCTGTTGTTATTGCTCTCTCTGTTTCTGGCATTGTATTTTATCACTTAAGTCAACTTTTTTCACCTCCAGATGTAATCATTCAACTTTTTATGAGCAATGACTTCAAGGTTCGGCGCTTCATAGAACATAAGTAGAACTTTCTTAGCAAAGTGCACAGTTAATTCTCCCATACTTCATCTTCTTTACACAGCTCTTTCCCTACAGCACCCATCGCTTACTTTGGCACCATTCATATGAATAATACATTAATACTTAATGAGGAATTATGTGCTTTGACAGCAATCTTGCATATAGTTTTTTTTTTTGTTTGTTTGGTTTTTTTTTTTTACAAATTAAAAAAAGCACTTTGTTTATTCCAGTAAAGGAAAAAAATGGGACTAAGTTGAAAGGAATACTTAATTCCATGCTTTGCTGTAGTCTAAGTCAGGATTTTTTTTTTCTAAAACAGCAGACATGTCAGTTATTGATTATTAATTTGGCCACAATCCATTATTTCACATTGAACAGAAAGCTTGAAACCACTGATACATTAGATTTGCATGTTATTATGTAGTGGATAAATTGAAACATTATGTTTTAACAATGCTGTGGGTAAAGGGTGGTCAGTTTTAGGCACAAAAACTACTTGATTATGGTTAGGAATAGATCATGTTTTGGCTCAAAATACCCGGTTTTAGGGGCAAAGGAATAATTTCTGAATAAAACACAATACATTTCACGCCACTATCCTGGCAGGAAATACGATGATGTCTTGGTAAGTAGAATAGCTTTTTTATTTGCACTGTCCCATGGCAAGAAATGCAGTGATGTCTCAGCCACTATCCCCTCTGGGAAAACAGCAATGGGTTGCTATAAACGTACAGTTCTCATGCAGTGTTTTTACATTTTCTTATGAAAAGTAATGGACCAAATTTTGTACTTTCCTACGTAATCATGAGCCAGTACTTCATGCATAATTCAAGAATTTGGGATGGCTGCAATCACTTGACCAGTGTGTTAAAAAGAGCAATGAATAAAGAAGCAAGCAGTCCCATATGGTTGGAGGTTTGGGTGGTGGATGGGTCACAAAACAGAACTGTCCCCCAGCACTTTACCCAGAAGACCAATGTTCAGAACCGTGTGAACTCTGAGTCCTGTTAGGTTACCATCAACACCATGATTCTTTACCAAAACCTAACCACAGTAACTGGCCTAAATCCACCCTTCATAACTTTACATAAAGTACGTAACTTTATGTTAAATACGTCACACAATTTGTGTGGCACTAATTTGTAGGATATCATATGAGCCATTGTATTAGGATATGTTGCTACTGAACACTCACGTTTGACCCCTAAAAAGCTGCTGAAAACACAGCAATGACTCGCTAAATTTCATCCCCACCACCTCCCGATAACAAAGTCAGCTCATATACAATGTCGCTTTGGAAACGTTGATGATACATACAACATCCAAATGTAACATATTCATGCCTTGCAGAATCTTACAACAGTATTTTCTTTAGGAGACTGGGCTGCCAGTCACTTTTCAATCATAAACTACATATAGGCACATATTGTGTGGTGACAGTGTAGGAGATATGGATCTCGTGCTGGGTTGTGTTGTATGTATTTATGTCGAACTCCTACCTACAAGGCAGATTGCCCCGCATGGACATTTAAGTATTTTGAATCTTGATAGTACTTGTCAGCTTTGCCATTTCCTGTACATGTAAAAATCTAAGTGACAGCCCGTGTACTTTTTAAAGTATTACAGCTGGAGTGCAGGGAGTTACTAATCCACAAGTTAGAGCATGTGTTCATTTTCACAGAATTTAATGAGACTGTGTTGGAGCCAGAGGAGGGGGGCTGAAGCCTGATGAGAGCCAGAAAAGAGGCAGAGCAGCAGGGCATCCTCTGGCTGAAATCACTCTGTTTCTGATTGCCACCATGGAGCGATCCTGCCAGAGGATCACAAGCACAGCGTGGGGCTGCTCACTCTCTGCCTGCAGTGATGAACAGAAGGTGCCACTTACCTGCTCCTATCTGACCGGCTTGCTGTCAGCCTCAAGAGCACTTTGTCTTTTGGACTGTCAAACTGAAAAAAAGGCTCTCCCCAGGCAGCCTCCAGTAGAGTGACTTGCACAGATAAAAGAGTGAATGATGGACAGATGTGTGGTTGGGTGGACAGAGATTACACTGAGGAATGGATGGGTTGGTGGGCAAGGAGAGTGGTGGATGTTTACCTGTGTGGATAGCAGGATGAAGTATAGACTGGCACCTAAGGTGATGGAAAAGTAGATAGGTGGAGGGTTGGATGGACAAAATTGCTTTTGGAAGTTTAGGTTTTTAGGTTTTTCTCATAAGGGAATACAAAACTTTTACCTATATCCATCTGTATGATGGGAATGGTCAGTTTTACCAAACCTTTGTTTGTTTGTTGGATATAAAGTGTATCTTGGTTGAAATTATAACTTCTACAAACAATATCTACACATAAAAATAATGGATTGGATAAAGAAGAATGTATCAGCTCTGACTGCAAAATCAAACCTATGGTCACTTCCCAATGATTGAGGTTTGAACTCTGCATTGATTACTGTGTCCAGAACTGAAAAGACTGCATTTATTTATTTTTTTAATCTTTTGGGATTCAGTGTCTTGCTCCAGGACAATTGAGAAATGTGGACAGGTGGAGTCAGGAGTGTAACCACTAACCCCCTGATTTATGGATGAGCCATAACCGCCCCATGTTTTACACTGGTAACCTGTACAGCACAGTTTTTGACCTCAGCTGCCTCTTTGTCAGATTATCTGAATCACATTTCTGCAGCTGTAACCATCAGATGCTTTAGGACCTTGGGAACCCCTTATCTATAACTCCCAGTCAGTTCTTCAGGGGGAAAGCAATGTTTAGCACCTAAAATAACAGAATAGCTTCAGAACCAGCAGGCAAAGCACGCAGAATGAGGCTGAATGCCATTAAGTATAGTGTTAAAGCATTCCAGTGTACACACAGAGGAGAAGAAAAAGTATTTTGAACTCATGGCCCATTCCTGTAAAGGTTGGCTCCCCTTATAGCAACAACACAAAAACACCCACTAAGTTAACAAACATAAAAAAAAATACACAAAGAAAATACACAATATAGGTCACTTCAAATTAAAGGCATAAAACTCAGAATAACGGTCATGCCAATTGTGAAGGATCGGAAACACACACATGCTGTTGCTCTGTTGACAGCTTACTGTGAACATTGCTCATCACACTGAACGCCTACTCTCAGACAGAGAGGCAATCAAAATTCTTGGCATGTTTTTTTTTTTTTTTTCTTATAACCCAAAAAGAGCACATACTGTATATCTGGCATTATTATATTTAAGCCACATTCAAATCTCTGAAAACGTACATCGCTCCGATTGCTCATGTTGAATTTCTTTTTTGAGATTGACAAAAAAAAAAAAAGGATACGTGTGAAACTAAAATGCAGCATAGAATACATTATGTGACTTATGTTGTGCATCGAGATTTTAAAAAATGTCATCACAGAGTCAGCATAAAATAAAACTCTAAAACTTGCATGTTAAAATCTTTGTGGAGGCACTCTGAGTTGCTGGGCAGAAGATGTAATGTGGGCACATTCAGCTCTTAAGAGAGGGGAAAAAAAATCTTCAGTAATGGTTATGGTGGCATAAAATTAGCGTACATTACCTTGTCCTTCCTGAGGGGGGAAAAACATGTAAAATTAAATGTATTAATGTATTTAATGAATTTGAAATTTGATATGGGATGGTGTATGATTGGGTTTATACATAAAAAATTTTGCTAAAGAGTTATACATGAACATTTTTTAAAATAAATGACATTAGAAAAAAAAAAATCTTTCCTGTTGGTTCCTACCTTCATACTGTGGTGCATTTGTGTCTGACCAGCCTCAAAAGTAATGTGTAAAAATTATTTTGCCACAAGATTTTGTTGTGGTTGCTATTATACTACAGTACATACAGGACAGGAAAGAAAAAAAAATGTAAGTAAATCTTACCCTTTCTGCATGTGCTATATACAGGGATTATACAGGGTTCTGGTTGGAGTGCAAGACGAGTGCTGTGTGGAGCACTTCCTTTCTCATGTGAACTGCAGAGGCTTAAGCCTTTCAACTGAACTTTGCTCATCATAATCTAATAACAGTAATTTCTAAAACCCTTCCCAGATTTACTTTGCTCCAGTGCAAGTGTGTAATTGGAAAGAAAACTCTGGCTTTGCATTCAAATGAGGAGGAGAATCACTGTGGTGCTGTGGTGCTGTGTCGTTAGTAGAATGTGTGTGTGTGTGTGTTTGTCTTTCAGTATCATAAGTATCCATGCTTGAGTCATCAAATGGCACCGTTACTGAATAAATACATTTTAAGTAGTTTGTTGGTTTGATTTTCACCATGAGGTGAGAATATACATACATACCATATATATATGTGCTGTCAAACAATTAAAATATTTAATCGCGATTAATCGCATTAATGTCATAGTTAACTCTGAATTAATCATGAATCGCACATTTTTATCTATTCTAAATATC
>JAPZEB010000006.1:27109632-27120515 GCA_029783705.1 Chaetodon striatus
CCCCCCCCCCCCCCCCCCCCCCTTTTTTTTTTTATGAAACCATTAACCATAATATCAACCAACAGATTTTTTAAGGATATTTCCTACACGTTCAAGACAATCTGGAAGGTACCTTATTAAGCCAGAAAATATAATGACTTTTTTCTGTTCCAGCTGTTCCCATCCAGCAAACTTCCTGACACACTCTCACTTCTTTTTTTAAAACACTTATACGCTCCTGACATGCCTTTTTTTTCCACACCAGCAGTGAAAACATGGAGACATGGGATGACAGGACTGCTTATCTGTCAGATTGGACCCCAACTGTGATGGGACAGTAAGCTGCTCTTGGAGCTGGCAGCACTATGCCTCAGCACTTCATGTGGTGCCACACAGTTATTACTGAACTGTTATCTCCACACCTGCTTCTCCCACAGAAACTAGGAATAAGTTTACAACCAACTCCTTATTTTTTCCATGAGAGAGGTTTGAAATAAATCATTAAATAAATTATTTGGATTAATTGTATTTGGAGAGCTTACCATAGTTGTGCATCTGCACAGTTTTACAATTCAGTGCGGAAAATAAGAGAAACCATGCACAGTGAGTCTTTTTCACACCATGAAACAAAATGCAGCATTCAGGCAGTGGTGATTTTGTCACTCCTGCTAAGAAAAGAGCAAGAAGAGTTCCACAAACTAATACTGGAGCTGCAGAATCCCTTACAGAGGTATTTTCCAATGTTGGAAAATCAGTTTGATATGTTACGCAGTTCAGTTTGGACTAGATGTTACAATCCCTTGATGTACATGCTTGTGTGGGAGTGATAGTGCTGCCTGGTTGTTTCCAAGTGGGAGCCGAAGGGTTTAGGTTAGATGGATAGCAAAGAAGGCAAAACAATAGGTAGACAGAAAAGTAAGAAGGAGCATAGGGAAGACAGAGCCGAGCAGACATGTCTGTACAGACTAAACTCTCAGGTTGGAAGTTCACTTTGATACATTACTATAAATAATGAAAGCTCATCATTTAGAGCAGGACCGAAGATTAAGCAGGTGACAGTATGTGCACAAGGCACAACACAACACACACACACAACTTCACTGCAAGACGAAACGTTATCCGAAAAAAAAAGAAAGAAAAGAAAAAAGAAAGAAAAAAGGAAGCTGAATGGGTAACTACATTTTCCTCTCATTCTTGCAGAATGGGCTAAGAAAATGAGCTATAATTCAGGATATGTCAAATAACATTCTGCAAGGACAAAATTATGCAGTGATAAAAGAATGCAGAACGGCCACAAAAAATGAATAAAGGAAAATAACAAACCATTAGAATTTTTTAACCAGCCGTCAGTAATACATTTCAGCTTCAATGAGCTTAGATAACAGAGCATTTCTCAGTTAAAACAGCAGTTGTAAATGTCAGGTTTTGATGCCAGTCCCACACAATCACAGAAGAAGAGCTTCTTTCAATAGCTGCTACTTTGCACCAATGTTCAACAATCATACAGGGAGAAATCCATCAAAGAAGGGCCACCGAGATCAGTTTCACCATCCACAGAAGCGGGAAATAGACCAGAATGAACATGGATGATTGAAAATCTCATAACAACCACTTTTCTGAAAGCACTTTAAAGACACATTTGAATTGACTTTATTTCACTTTACTGAACCAGACAAGGCCAGAGTTGTGACGGGTGGTATAAACTTGTGGGGATGATATCCATACCACCACCACCAGCAAGATAAACTGTGCAATATCTGTGTGTCACAATATACCATAAAACTTCAATTAAAAGTCTAGTCCTGAAATAATGCCGAGTCCCTTTTACTAGCCCAGTGAGGCTACACATTTTGACAAATAAAAGCCTCAAGTAGACCCACTGCCAAGCAGTTCATTTATTTTAGTTCTTTGGATGTATAAATGCAGGTTGTTGGCGACCAAATAATGTGTCCATTCCTCGATCACCCTGTAAGTTATTCATATTCCTTCAGTTCATGAGAGTCCTCAAATCAAAAGAATCAAAAGGCCAGTGGGTTCATAAAAAATTAATCCAAGCTAAAATATTGTAACAGGTTAAAGTGGTGTTGTGTCAGTATGCTGAGTGCTGTAGTCCTTGAGTGCTGTAACGCTCTCTGGTGCAGTGTGTCTGAGCTAGATAAAATGAATGATTCATAATTGATATATGAGGCCTGATTTTTAAACAAATAATATTCATACTAGTTTAAATAAACAATTTGTATTTTTTTAGACCCTGACAAAAATTTGATTTTGAGTTTTTTGGGTGGCTGTAGATAAAACTTAACAAGACACCATAAGCCCTAAGGTATGAACATTTTATAGAATGCTTTCTGGTCAATCAATATTAAACTTGAAAGAACTAATAATTCACAAAAGTGGGAATTACAAGCATTAAAATCACACAAAAAGCATTCTACCAAAATACCTGGCCAGGTAACCATCCAACACACAAGTGTCATTTTAAGTGAATTTCAAGGTTCTTAAATTTCTTGCATGTCTGCTTTGGAATTGGAATATTATATTACATTGGAAACACACAGGGATATAATTTGCAGCAGCAGCCCCCACATGAGCCGACTAGAAAAACAAAGAAAAAAACATCATATTTAATTAAGGATCATTCATACCAGGTAAAATTGGCCGTGTCCCTGTCCTCCAATAGCTCACTGTCTCTCTCAGCTGCTTTGTGTTTTCATCTGAATTAATTGCTTGATTTAAGATGCATTTCCTGCCACTAGTGAGACGTTGTCAGTTAATGAGCGGTCGGATGATAGAGACAAAATAGGTTGTGTGGCTCATTGCATAGCTCCTGCCCGAACGCCCTGCTGGAGTTTGCGTTGTTTCTTGAATATTAAGAGGGTGGAACAGAGCCCAGAGTGGAATGATTTTGTGCCAGTGCGGTGGCTTGGCCCTCACAGGAGCACCAGACCATGGGTGTGATTATGTCCGAAATATAGTAGGGGGTGTGTGTCCTACGCTGCAGGATTTCCACACCTGAAGTGTTTTGAGGGAAACTGAAGAAACCTTATTTATTAGCAGTAAACATGCTCTCTGCTACACTTGGCCACAGCAATCCTTTTCTGTCAGTGAACAGTGCTTCTATCAGCCACCAGAAGATCAATTGTTGTAATTATACTTGGAAATTGCTGAAAATGGTTTAAGGGATCTCTTTAAAGAGCCAAAAAAAAAAAGAACCTTTAAATACTCCTACAGCATTAAATATCATCAATCTGTGATGTCCAGAGCAGAGGTACTTTGTGAACAGGAAATTAAGATATTAGTTAGACTTATTTAATTTAGTATTTAATTAAGGGCACTAAATGACACTATCCTAGACAATTTAAGGCTCTGAATGTTAGTGAAAGCATAGACATTTCAAGGCCTTGCAGACAACCTGTTTCCTACATATCCCTGAATGCCTTTTTGCTGTCATCTGGAAAAAGAGAGCCATCATTACTATTTTGCGTCATATTTCCTCTTAATTCATGGTCACTGATACATATAACTGCAATTGCAAAATATAAAAAGAATGATCAATTTGGTTTTGCATCCATGGGCCCTCAAGGTATGTTTCAACAGGATCCTGCATACTCTTGCTTCCCATTCATTGTCTATTAAGCAGCCTTGCAATGCATTCTTGTGGCGCTGCATTGCGTTTCTAGAGATGGGATATCCGCTCTGTATTTGCCGAAAATTGAATCTAAGATACTTTATGCAAATCAGAGGCATCCAACACAACTCGCCACCTCTGAAAGAAATCTGAAACTGATGTCTTTCGAACTTAAATGAAGACAGATTCACTAACTGCACAGCTTATTTGTCACCTCAATTGTTTTCAAAAATATATTTTTCCATAATATAAGAGAAAGTTGCCAAAAGAGCCGCCATGTAGTTCAGTTTGAAATGTAACGTACCTGGTGGCATGTCCATCAAGCATCCAATGCCAAAAATGCCCCTGCGGGCAAGTTAGTGTCCCTCTGATTCAAGATTTATATTCCTAGTGCCTTACTAAAGGCAGTGTGTTAGTGCAATGCGCACATGTTCAAAATATGTATGTATACATGTATTTGTGCATAGATTTAAAGGAGAATATCTGTCTCCCTGTATGTCATTAACTCATAAACTATGCTGTATTTATGTGGCAACAGGCTTTGTTAGTTAATGTCTGAGTTGCATCAGCCAGCAACTTGATTAACAATTAATGGACTCAATGCAATTACTCCTAACATTTGTATTTATATTGTTCCACTGGTAGGGATTAGAACTTTAAGCTGATTTCAATCTCTTCGATTCCACTAATTGCGTCCTCTCACATGTGAGGTAATTATTTCTGCATTGTGTGGAGCTACTGTAGAGCTGCTGAAACTCATTTCTGCAGTGTAAAACAATTTGTCAAAGTAAATGACTGTATCTGCGCTGTTCTGTTTAGTAGCTCAAAAGAAAGATAACACAGGAAGTGTGTGCACCTTCGTGCATGTGCAAAAACCACCTTATGCTGATGCAGAATTGATATTCTCTTCACAGGGCCATCAAGCATGAAATAGCAGAGTACATTTTCTTTGTGTAAACTTGCAGTTCTCAGCAGTGCGCATTTGGCAATTCAAGAAGGAAACTTCTGTGAGAAAGAGCTCAGCTGAAAACAGGATAATGGATTGAATTGAATCTTAAATCCATCTTATTCTTTTAATGTGGAGTCTCTGAATAGAATGAGACCCACAGGATGGATATTGGCCTTCGTAGGGGTTTTTATTTGTGTGTGTACTATCAATCACTTTGTGGGGAGAGATACATGTCCACACATTATGGGGCCACTTGCCAATTGGGGTAAAGAATTCTGGTCCCTAAAAAACAAGGCTCCACATGGTGGGGTACATCTGTGGGGGAAAAACATTGCAGTTTAAGGTTCTGTGTTAATCCCCTCCCCTAGATGTAACAACAAATAATTCCAGTCAAGGAATTTTAACGTCCTTTGTCCGGTAAGGTAGAAAAGCACGATATAAATAACGTCTATTTTGCATTTTAGATTCCTATGTACTTGCACATGACTATATTAAGAATAAAAACTAAGTCAATAAAAATAATACATGTAAAAAAACAATGAAGACACTCTATCCTGCTGCTGCGTGTCCTGCTTACAGAACAGCTGGTTCCCAGGACCTGACTTTAACAGAAGTTGCAGTTGGTGTGGACTGAAGGGATGTTACCATAGTGTATTATCTAGGATTTTTTTCAAGCAGGTCCCCTGTGTGTTTTACTGATACTAACATGTGAGATGGAGTTCACCCCAATTGCCAATTAGTTTTCAGTTTTGCCACATACACATGATAGTCAGTCAATTAATAGAGTTATAAAGTAAAGTCTGTGTCAGAGAGGTTTTGGTTTATCTATGTAGTTAGGTGTACTTAATAAACTGGCAACTAAATGTACAGAGAAAACAAAAAACCATTACTCAGAAAAAAAGGTTCACTTCACAGTTAGATTTGCTTAATATTTGATACATAAACTGATCCTTGAATAACATATGGAAAATAATTTGTGTGTCTATGCAGGTGTATACACCAATAAACTAAAACACTAAAATTCACTGACAGGTAAAGTGAATAACACTGACCTTTTTACAATGCAATGTTCTGCTAGGAATCCTTGGCTCCTGGCATGTATGTGGAAGCTACATGACATGCACTTCCCTCCCAAACACCACTGTGGACCAAGTACCACTCCCCATGGCAATGGCACTCTCCAATGGCAGTGGTGGTCCCCCAAGTAGGACAATGTACTATGCCACACTGCAAACACTGCTCAGGAATGGCCTGAGGAACATAACAAAAGACCTCAAGGTGTAGCCCTTGCCTCTAAAGTCCTCAGATCACAGTCCAGTTGAGCATCCATGGGACTTGCCAGTACCCCACCTTGCAACCCTTAGGACTCAAAGTATCTGCCAATGCCACAATGCCAGACACCACAAGACACCTCCAGAGGTCCTGTGTCCATGCTTCGACAGGTCAGAACTAAGTCCAATCCACAGTGGGGTGTGGAGGTGGTGGTACCTCAGAGGTCCTGTACCCATGCCTCAACAGGTCAGAGGCCCCACTTTGGATTGGACTTGGCTCTAACCTGTCGAGGCATGGGCACAGGACTTCTTGGGTACCACCACATTCCAAGGATGCTCAGTGGAATTGGGATCTGGGAAATTTGTGCCCTAAGCTCTTTGTCTTGTTCCTTGGACCATTCCTAAACCATCACCTGTCATCTGTTTTGATGTTTTCACTGATCAGTGTACAGTAGTTATAGAATACTGAAATACATTTAAGTGCAAAGCATACACAAAAAAATGTAACAAAAAAAAAAACAAAAACAAAAAAAAACAATATTTTCTTTAAAGATTTACCCTATTCTGCAAAAATGAAAATAATAAGAAGAAGAAACAAAATGATGGCAGTGGATAACAGCCGTGCAACACATGAATATGAGTTCTGCACATGAATTTAGAAAGTACAGCATCAGTATTATCTTATATACTCTGATGGACTGTGAGTCTAGTGCTGAAGCAGACATGCTAAAAAAATAATCATCACCACTACTTGTTTTGTTTTCACAACAACAACCTGATTGTATCCAATGGTAGAACTGCAAGTGGGAGTCAAAACCCATTAAAATCAGTGGGGATTAAATCTGACAGTGTATTAAGGTCCACACACCAGAGTTAATTTAATACTTAAGGTCATTTTGTACTGTCAGTCTAGTGCAGTATCTGATTGGACAAACAAGTCTCTTATTACAATTTGCCATTAAAAAAATCTACACTCATTAATCCTATTTGTTTTGGTATTTTAATAACACTTTTTACCAAGCGTTTGTGTGGGCTGACTTGGAGGCCCATGTATGTGACAAAACAAAAAAAAAGTATCCTGATATATTGTTAGAAAATAATGAGGTGGAGGTGATGCCATTAAATCAGTCAGTTTTGCTAAAGGTTTTAATTTATTGGAATGGCATTCAGTCAGTCCACCACTCTGGTCCAGAGTAAAATATCTCAACAAGTACAAGATTCAGGGCTGTAGTCGACATAATCTCATTCTGATATTGATATATATCTTGACATTTGATCATGAACTTATCAGGTTGAGATACAAAGTGCAAGGTACCCTGGGTGTGTTGATTGTTGACGTTCTGGGATGCCATGTTGAGTTCTGCCTGTTACATGTATTGTCGGTTTTCACAACACACTTACATTTTTACAGGAAATGTACCCTTTGCATACAATGTCTTTCAAAATAAATGCATTACATCAGTAGAACAACGTAAATTGACTTTTTTTTTTTCTTTTTCCTTTAACAACACAAGCATGAGGTCAGGTTTAGGTAAAAAGAACAGGGTTTGGCTTTACAGTCTTACAAGAAGTGAACATTGGCCTCCTGGGTGAAAGTTGTTGGTTGTTGGACCCATCCACCACCCCTCCCACACGCCCTACACAGACCTCCGCCACCTTCACTTTTGTCATGTCCCGCCATGTTTCCCCCTGAGGCCGCATAGTGCGCCGACATGAAAGGATGGCTTTTTTTGTCAGAAGTCACTGACCAGGCACCGGATTTTGACAACTTTGGAGTGAGACCACGTTGCTGTAGTAAAGACAAACGTAATCAATCCTAAGTCAAGTTGAAGACCGGGCCCAGTCTAGTGCAAGTCAAGACCAATTCCAAAGGCAGCAGAGACTAAGCCAAGACTGAATTCAGAGCAAAGCAAGTCCTGCTCAAAACCATAATAGGGAATAGTGTCTTTTTAACGCTAATAAAGTCATTTAGAAGTTAGAATAGACAGAAATAATCTCTTTGTAAACAACACTGATCCATCTTCACATCAAAATAATCAGTGCATAGAATTTAGGTTTGTAGGTCAAGGTTAAATATAACCAAATTTTGTTTCTAGTGCAGCAACAGTAATGTTTGCAACAGTTAAGTCGACTTATGAACTCAACGTCTCACTATAAATAAATCTAATATGTCAGTATGATAAATCATATTCCTGACATACATGTTTTGAGTAAAGTTTAGAAAAAGTACAAAGAACAGATAGAAATCAGTCAGTAAAAGTCATTCATCCTATCTTCAGTCCTCCTCCTTCTGCAGCTGATATGAATCACTGGCTGTAGGTACCCCTGGTGTAGGTACAAGGGGTTGGTTTGTCTCAGCCAGTATCCAAATTTACAAGAATCTGTGAAATCTCGATATACCTGACAATCTAAACTAAACAGTTAGGCCATAGACATATGAATAGCCAATGTAAAGACTGCTTTGGCCCATGTCTGCGATAGATGCTGAGTCCACTTTAGCAGGACAAGCTCAAAACACTGGTGACAGACTGTGAACACAGACTGGACTGGAGTTCTACAGCCCTGACTGGATGGATGTCATGACATCTTGCACTGATAATTAACTACAATTAATTTAAACCACTATAGTGACTTAAACCAAAGTCCCCTCCCCCTCAAGTAAAATACATTTAAGGACTGTGATGCATTGCCCCAGTTTAGTGTTAAGAAATATTATACTTACATACTTCCACACCAAGTGGAAGCACATGCACTGGATGCAATGATGTGATAATCCCTTTTAATTGTCCAAATAACAAACCACAAAGCCCCTGTGCCAAACACATTTCCTGACCAGTGAAATAGCTGGCCTTTCAACACACCCATTATTTTTTCAGTCTGTCTGGCAGCAACTCTGCGATGTTTACTGAACCACAGGGAGCTCAGGTTGGCTGTAAATAACTTTCCTTTGCTATCAATACCTTTCTTAATCAAAAGTTATGGGTATGGACTCTACAGAATTCAGTTGGAGGCTTTACATTGGCCTCTGGTGTTTTCTGATCTTATTGATTTCTTTTAAGACTTTTCGTGACCTGGCTCTATGCTATGTTTCTCACATTTTAGCCCTGTATGAACCTGGACAGAGTTTAAGATTCTCAGGCAGAGGTTTTGCTTAATTTTGCTTGAGTTGTCTCTTTGTTTTGTTTTTTTCTTACTTGACTTTGGTTTGCTTTACTTTATTTTTCCCATAAGTTTTACTGTCTGCTTCATTATAATTGTCTGTAACCATGGTATCATGGCTTTAGAAAGGGCAGGTCCTGACTAAAATATGTCAACAACAGTTGAATGGATTATCATCTAAATTTGTACAGACATTGATGGTATGCAGAGGATGAAGTCAACTCACTTTGGTGATCCTGTGACTTTTCAGCTAACAGCTGACATTTTTGGTTTTAAGCAAAATGTCTTTGCAACTGTTCAACTGTTGGCTGGATTGCCATGAAAATACACACAATTATGTTGCCTGTGCAATCAATTGTAGTAACCTTGGTGATCTTCTGATTTTTTCACATGTGCCATCATAAGGACAAAAACCTTTTTGGGGTCCAGCTGACAAAATGTAAACTAAACTCAACTGCCTCGGGATCAGAACTAATTCTAAAACTGCTACCCTTACACTTACAGATTTCAGGACTCTGAGACACTTTTTCCTCATACTATCCATGTGAACTTTTAGTGCACATGAAAACAGCTTGGAGAAAAGATTAGATAAATGAAATATATCTTAAGTACAGCAGCAGGAAGTACTTTTAAAACAAAATCCCACTCAACCACAATATAATCTATTTCTGCCAAGTTTCCGAGCCTGAAGCTCCTCTGTGATTACTTCCACTCCCCTCAGGGCGGACAGTAAAACATGACATATGAGGGGGGAATCAATTGCCAAAGGCTTCCTCTTAAGTCATATTTCTTTCCTATAAAACAAGGATACTGGAGGCAACACATTCTCAAAACATTTTTTTTTTTACAAATAAGCATGACCTATGTGATGCAGATCAAGTGCCATAAATATTATTATTATTATTAAGTGATGAGTCTGGCTCAGGTAAAGATTGAATTACTTAATTATTTAAGCCCCCAAAAACCTTGCGTCATTAAGCCTCTGAAATTCCCACCAATCAAAATCTGAATGAATCAATGACACAAATGTGTAATGTAAAAATAACGGTATATTTGTAATTGTAACAAATATACCGCTGAGCTATTAACCTTATGTAGACAGTGTTTATGGGCATAGTTTAGTGCTGAACTGAACACAGTGTGGACTAGCAACAGACTTAAGACACTAACAAAGTGAAAACACTGAATCAGCGCTAAATGTCAGGCTATATAAATGATGATGTGCTCAATTACTGTTGTACGGACTAAAATTGAAGTGAATTAGCAAAGTGATTTGTGATGTCCACCTTTAGTTGGATCTATTGTTAAAACAAAATTATAGCATTGCTTTTAATTTTCTATATGTATTCATTTTGTATCCATAGTATAGACTTAAACCCTTGTGAAATTTGGGGCTGCAAGCTCCTCAAAGACTTAGTAAGAAAACTTTTAATTGACTCTTTCCTCGTATAAGCAATAACTTCTTCAATAGACTTAAGAATAAAAGCAACAGTGGGACATACAAACCACTGGAAGCTGATTGCTTTGCCTTGTGTTGCAGCAGGAACATTATAGAGAATAATGCAAAACAGCTCCTGTGTGTATTGGTCTTCTCATACAGGCAGCTTAATCAGTTTGAACTATAGAGTCAATGCATGACTTTGGACCCTTACGTAATAAATCAGGGGACAAGTGCAATATTATCACTGGGATTTAGGAGGCGGGAGGAAGAGGAGATTTATCATAAAGTGTGGTTCTGAACCACTGTGTGATGCATAATTTCCTGTTCACATTTCCATTTCCCGAGGTGTTAAATAATGCACTAAAAGTATATGGAGAGAGGAGGCAAAAGAAATGAAACCATATACTGTGTGTGTGTGTGTGTGTGTGTGTGTGTGTGTGTGTGTGTGTGTGTAGG
>JAPZEB010000006.1:27147349-27157772 GCA_029783705.1 Chaetodon striatus
GGCAAGTTGAATAATACGGCAGGGAGGAGAGTGAAAGCAGGAAAAGCCACAGTGAGATGTTGATGAAGAGCTGCAGACAACAGGCTCTTACTCTATCTCTGCAAACAGCTCACCTCCAGCAGGTAAACTTCAACTGCGGATCAGCCTGCTGCTTTTAAATGTCATCACTCAAGACAAGCCATCATCAGTTAGAGATGCACCTTGAAGTGGGTAGTCCTGATGTAATGGAAATGCTGATGAACCGAACCAAACCAAACCAAGCCAGCCCATGACTGTGGAAAAGGGGTATGAGACACTCTAGTGTCTGGCATGCATCCTCCTCCTGATAGTCTCAAGGTTTTTCTGACAGTTTTTTTTATTCAAAGCTCAGAGTTACATCAAAATGACATGCAGGCCATGTAGCCTGACATCCCCAGGTGCATTAAGCTATTTTGCCTAATGTGGACTACCTACATGTGCCGTTAAATTGGTTGTATATGTAGCAAGATTTCTCCTAAAGATTGAATCCAAAGAGATTTAAAAGTCACAATCACTGGTGCCAGTTGAAGAAATGTGGAAAGTGGCCTCATTCCATGACTCACAACTGTACTTTCTTCATATAGAAAGTTGAGATAGCTCCGCTTTTAATGGGGCGCAGCACAGATCACTTGTCAAACCAGGAGTGACAAGAAATCCAAGAGAACAAAACTGTATCCAAAATAATAGCCCCTTCTGTACACTGACATGTCTGAATAGTTCTACATTGTTATCAACATTTAGCAATGCAGTTGCCGCCCAGACTGGATCTCAAATAACAAACATGTCACTCTGCAACACATACACACACATGCACACAGAATTACTCTGTCAGCAAAAGTCATCTAGTATGACCCAGCTACAGCATAAGACACAACACACACACACAAACAAACACAACTCGTAACACGTAAATAAACACAGTCGCCCCTTTTCTCTCACCCTCAAACTCTCAGACTTTCTGACACCAGGCTGAACTGCTGTCCTTTATTGACTGTGGTGTGTGAGTGACAGAGCGATGCAGTTCAGAACAGTGTGTATGAGTGTGCGTGCGTGCCTCACACCTTTCTTTGCCAACACAATGCCTCAAGTTGTAATGTATATTTCATGCTTTGTTGGCCCTCGCTGCACGTCGAGCCTCAGCAGCCATCAAACATTCATACCGCAGTAGCGCATTTACATATCAAGGGACCCTGCTCAGCCAAATCTAGCTGGAGCGAGTACCTCTCCCTCTCCATTCCGTTATCACTCTTCCCGTATGTTTCATGTCTTAGTCTGGCTTTTCAGCTCTCTGCCCTACCCGCGTCCCCCACCCCCTCAACACACACACACCCACCATTTTGTTCTAATCCTCTTTTGTTAAAAGCCTCTTTGTCTTTCCTTTTGTGTTCATTATTCATTCCTTCTCTGATTGCTGTAAAACTTTGGGAGGAGTCAAAGCAAAGAACCGCACAAATGGTCTTCTGTGGTTGAGGATGGGCAGAAACCTCACTGCTGGATATGCTTGGTGAATAAATACATGTGAAAGCAGAAATGAATGAATGTGGAGACTTCACAGCCCTCCTCTACTGTAACTCTGTAGATGTTTGTCTCAGCAAAAAAGATTCTTGCAGCATGAAGTACCACTTCGCTATGTCAACCATTACAAGCAGTGCATTTTGATAGCTTTCATAATGTTCTGCCTATTTGTATCTCCATCAGTTGGTCCATCAGAAGTCAATGAGAGTGGTCTAGTCAGAAGTTTGAAGAACAATAATGGGTTGTTGCTAATGGGTTCATGGTGGAGCGTATCATGATGGTGGAGCAGTCTGAAAAATGTCCTCCAAATGTAAAAACAAAATATGCAGTAGAAGACTGGGAGATGTATTAAGTTTGAGGTTTCATGTCAGGCTTTGAAGCCATCTGAGACCTAATCTTGATTGGGTGTTACACTTCCATTCAACTTTTTTTTTTTTCACTCAAAAATGCTCACTGGTCCAATGCAGATCAACTGGGAATGACCTGTTGAAGTGGCAATAAACCCAATTTTAAAAAGAAAGTGCGCTATAGTGCTGCTACAAAGTCTCTTCTTCATGCTGTCTTTGCATTTTTACACAGAACACAACAATGCTAGCATCCAGTGTGTGATTATAGACTGCATGGAGACTTTGCAGAATCAAAACAAGCATGGTGGTGGTGTGACATGTAACACAACAGTGTCAGACATATAAAGTATGTTTCAGCAGTGCTTTATAAACAATAACAATGGCATAGCATGCCGGTAACAATCATTTACTGTTCCTGTTGAATGTCGGCTGATATCACCCTCTGCTCAGAGGGTAAAGAGCTACCGAATCTCATCATCTTCTTCTTTGAGTTAGCTGCTAAAAGTGGGTCACATGCACAACACCTTGTCAAAATGTTACACTAGTCCTGCCCATGGTCTTGTCCTGCCATATTTTCGTTTATGCGGGTACTGTTTTGATGCTGTTACGACATCCTGGGGAAGCTTATCGGTAAGATTACTCTGTCCTTCTATCCTGTGATTGTGTTCTATATACAGCAGTGAACAGGCAGTGTGAAAGGGACTACCGATTAGAGTGTGCAAGCATTTGCCGCTAAACAGGCACACCACACATCACAAATCAAAGCATCAACCCATTTGAAATTGAAACATTTTAAAAAAGCTTTGATGGTTGGCATTGCTGTTTGCAACTGTAAAACAGAGCAGTGCCCCTTATTTTTTCCTCCTGCGTTGCATTGCAGCGATGCAACTAGCCAATCAAAGCACAGCCCCAAACAAAAAAGAGGGACTGTTGAAAGGTCTGACTTGTGTTATGCAGTGTTTTTCAGTAATAGATGTCTGCATGTAGGCGAAAGGCTTTCATGCAAAGGAGGTATTTCAGTAATGTTTTAGTCGTTCATCTCTTTCACATCTGACGGAACAGATATTTTTCTTTTTTAATGAATACAGCTGTCTATATGGACGCATAGTGGCTTACATTTTACTTTTATACTACAGCTACAAGCATTCTTTTTCACATCATGTCTGTTTCCCTCTGTTTTATACACAACAACAGAGGTCAACTACATGCAGTACTGTGCCTGAATGCATCCTGTGTAGACACTGGTGGAGGACTAAAACTGCTGCTGCTATTGCTCTGCTAACCTTTAGCTTTCACTAAAGCCTTCTGACTGGGTGTCTTTGTCCACAAGGAAGTGGACAGGAATAAATGTTGAGGATTTTCTACTTAGCTTCAGATTTTAGAAGTCATTTGAAGGAGCAATGACATGTTTTCAACTCCCTAACAGTGAGAATGTTGAGTTTTACCCCAGTCACAGCATAAGGGTGTAAGTGTGTACAATATGCTGCATAAACATATTGCAGTCCTTAGTATCCTTGCCCCTATAGTATCACATCTCTGTATTTCTACAGCTGCTTTCACTCCTGTCTTTCCTCTGCTCCTCACTGCAACTCCACTGCTTCCTGTCATCCTGTTTTCCTCCATATTTTCATTCTATCACCATCTAAAATACTCTTCATCTTCTACCCTTCCTCCTTCCTAAGACTTCTCTGCCTGTCTCGCCTCTCACTGGTTGGCCCTGCCTCTATATTGGTTGTATTTTCGATTCCTTCTCTCCCTCTCATCCCACTTTCTCACCAGTCTACCTCTTATTTTTTAGCCTACATCTATATTTCTGTATCTGTATTTGCCATCCCATACTTTCTCTCCCCCTCTGTGTCCCACTATTTTCCAGTTTCCTGCCTTTTACACCTTGTCAGTAGCACGTACATTCAAACTGCAGGCACCAACACACAAATGATACACTGTCCTTCGCACATCTGTCCATTTTACAGTACATCAGTCTCCCTCTCCCTCCCCCTCTCTCTCTCTGCAGGTATGGATGTCTTGTGGTTGCATGGAGGACATCACCTGCTCCAGGGTAGGACACATTGACAGGAAGTGCGTTCTCTACAAGCTCCCCAGTGGCATCAGACTGTGTAGGGCAAGTCTAAATACACTCTGCAGTAAAATACCCGCTCTCTGTATTATTCCAGCCACCCATCATCCGAGGCAATACTGGAGGCAAAGCATATTTTTCTATGAAGCACTTTTTTTCTCCCATAATGCAAACTGCAACAAAGCATAGGATAAAATAACTTAACTTTATTTGTGTCCTATAGGAGGTACAATATGGTACTTGTAAACATATACATAGAGCCCACGAGAGCACAACACTTAGCCCTGCAGTGAAAGAGCAGAATTTTGTAGCTTGTTGTTGCTAGCTTGGTTAGCAATAAGCTGATCATAGAAAATGCAGAGATTGTTTCAACAAGAGCATTCAGAAGAAGATCAAGAAGCCTGTAAATTCATGCTTGGACAGAGATCTGACAAAAGGTTGGATGTAACAACATCAGTTAAAGGTCCGGTGTGGGATTTAGGGGCATCTATTGGCAGAAGTGGTATATAATTTCATAACTTCAATTTTCATAAGTATGTTTTCATTCATTTATAATTACCTGAAAAAATAATCCTTGTTATTTTGTTACCTTAGGATGAGTTATTTATATGTATATACAGAGCAGATCCTCTCGCATGGAGCCCTCCATGTTGTTCTACAGTAGCCCAGAATGGACTAAGCAAACACTGGCTCTAGATAGGGCCATTCACTTTTTTTGTGTCAGCCACCATACATGCTTGCTTCCAGTTTCAGTTCTGCTACTTCAGCGCTAGATGCCAAAACATTATATACAACAGACGTTTAGGAGCTGTCCATCAAGAACAATAGCTACAACGGTAACAATGTGAGCATCCATACTGATACACTCTAGTAGTTTCCCTATGTCTGTTAATAATCATATTAAAACCAAAATAACAATATTATACTAATGCCAAGGATGAGCACGATTGCAACCACACATCCTCCGTTTTGATGATGTCTTTATAAAGATTGTTTTGTTAGCCATGGGTGCATTTTTTTTTTAATCTCAATGATGAGTCTCTTCACAACTGCCATGTTGAATGTGACGCTCTGTAAATTTGGATGGATTTTGAGTTCATCAAATAGCTGTTAACCAGTGTTGCTGTCATAGTCAGGGTGTGGATTCTGCCTTCCAGAGAGATTTTTAAAATTATACATTTTTAGTTAATGTTATACTTATCATCCTTTGTATGAACAGCCGTTTAAACAGCAATCAGTCCTAAAAAAAGACTAAAAAAATCACATTGAATCTTAACATTAAGCTGCACTAGCAGTTCATAGGGTGCAGGGGAGATCATGTGTGCAGAATTACAGTTGTTCTATTCAAAACTTTAAGGCACTATAAAAATGTTTCTGAGCATCTTTCAGCCAAAAGTTGCACAAATGTCCCTCCTACGAATACAACTTATCTGCTTAGGCCTACACATTTACATTACACATTACATTCATTTGGCAGAACAATTTACAAGTGCATTAAACTTGAAGATGAAAAAAAAGTATGAGTCATTGGGATTAGTATTATAGTTTAAATAAAAGAGGAAGAAATGAGACTTTAGCAAGTGCTAAGTCAGGGTGTGCTATAAAAAGGTTGTTTGCTCTCCTGAGGGTAGGAAGAAATTTCCACAAAGAGCAATTGTCCAGGGGAAGAGGAGCACAGTGGTTGGGTTTGATCATAGCTTTGAAGAAGACAGGAGCACTTCTCTATTGGCTAACACCAGAGTCTTAACCTGGATATGAACTACAACAGCTTAGTGAGTAGAGACGTGGGGTGGAAAAACTTGAAGTCCAGCAGAGTAGCAGCATTCTGCACTAGCTGTAGAGCTCCGATAGCAGACACAGGGACTCTGGCAATGGGGAAACTTCCAATAGTCCAAGCAGGTGATGACAAACACCTGGATGAGCATCTAGGCTGCTTCCCTAGGTGTGATGCAAATCCTTCCGAGCTTGTGGAGGTGGAAATCCATTTAAAATCCATTTGTGGTAAATGTGGAAGGTGTTGTAGAGGTTTTCTAAAAGTACTTTTTCCCTTATCCACATTGTAGGGAGCTTGCATGTCTCACAGTATTATATTAAAATCTCTAGCTGGGGAAAGCTGTCTGCACATCCAGCTTCAGTGTTGCTTCTTCTGTAAGGATGTGTGTGTTCTTCACAGCATGGCCTTTGACGTACTTCACATATAACATATAAGTGTAAAGACTTCCGTTGGAAATGTTGCAGCACAACAGAAATGTCTTAGGACTCTTTTAGTTTCCTGAAAGTATTTGATCCTTAAAAGCACATTTTATTTATTCACATATCGACAAGCAGCGACATTCATGAGTCCCTGTGAACTGTCATATGGTAATGTTCTCTTAAACAAACTGCAAACTGTTTTTTTTTTTTGTTGTTGTTGTTGTTTGTTTGGTTGTTTTTTTTTTCTTTCCACGCAATGTGTGCATCTATTTTACATGCAAAATCCAATCCATCAATCCATCTTTCTTCAAACCATGGACACAAAGAAACAGACATGCACCACAGACTGTAGAAAATCACATGTAGAATGACATTAACCATAAATTTATTTCTTCAGCATGTCCTTGGCCCAGACAGTCATAATAAATACAGTGAGCATCTCTGTGGGTTAAAAGCGACCCACATCTAGAACACAATGTGCAGTCTGCAGCAGAAATGCTACTGGCCGACAAGCTAAAAACAAGTGTAGCTAGCTAGTGTTAGGTGAACACAGAGGGCTTGACAAACAGCAGCAAGCTGAATGACCAACAGGGAGGGTGACATGTTATGTACTACAGGGGCACAGACTCAGCGGTGTTGAGCTGCAGGGTCTCAGTCACTGCCTGTCAAGGCCAAATAGAGGTGAAAAAGGAATTATTCAGTGTTGTTGTCTGAAGACAGCTTGTGGCGTAGAAAGAACTGAGCCTGAGAGGAAGCAGAGAAATAGCTACAGTATTTGTGTTGTAGATGTGACTGCCAACGCATACCTTTAAATTGTTGCACACAGGAATTAACGTCAACACAATAAGTCTGAATTTTTAAGATATATTTCTTTAAAGGTCCAGTGTCCAGATTTAGGGGGATCATATTGGATGAAAGGACATTTATTAAAATAAGACAGCTTTCTTTAGTGTTTAATCCCCTGTCATGTTTTCATGAGCTTAGAACGAGTCATTTATACATACATAGGGAGCAGGCCCTCATCTACAGAGATTGCCATATTGCCATGTTTCTAAAGTAACTCAGAACAGACAAACCAAACACTGGTTCTAGATAGGGCATTTTGCATTCATTCATTCATGATTCATGTTGGCCACCATAGCTGGGAGTCCCTCTGTGACAAGCAGCACCAGAAAAACACTGTTTTTTTGTTGTTGTTTTTTTGGGGTTTGTTTTTTTTTTATGTAAAACTGCCTTATTGACCAGTTTTAATCACAAAGTCCAAGGGTAGGCAACCTGTGGCTCTGGAGCCACAAGCAGCCCTTTAGACCCTCTCCCTATACTCCCTGTGGCCTTGACATAAAATTATATGGAAATAAATTATTTGAATTATTTTTCAGGTTCTCATTTGTCATTGTTGTACATCTAGAGTGATTAATGCATTCTACAACTGTGAAAAATGTGAAACTTAGGCATCCAGTGAGAAATGTTTTAACATTTCATAAAGTAAAATGTCTGCCATACGTGTGCCATCACGCCATGTTGCCTTTTCTTCTAAATTTTGCTGAACTGCAGTAGGCTAGCTATAGATTCCAAATACAAAAAAAAGAAAAAAAATCTTGAAGGAAAATAGAGGATTTAATAGTGTTTGCGTAGATTCATTTGCTTTTATCACCAACACTGCAAAGTTAAAGTACTAAATAATTAGCGGAGAAACACTGATTTGTAACATGAGACGGCTTTATTCGGTGTTTTCATCTGTGTTTATCACTTGGTCCATTTGTTTTGGAGAGGAGGAGACCTCTGCAGATAATTCAGTTCCCCCTAAAAACCTCCTGAACGTCTTGATCCAAAATAAGGTGAGCACAAATTAAGTTATCAGAAAAAAAGCTGGGCACACATAGCAGGTGCTGGGCAAGCTGCCTGTCTGCAACATGCCAAACGGCATAAAATAAACACTGATTTGTTACATGAAACTGCTTAATTTTTTTTTTTTTTTTACTGTTGTAAATAACCTGCTCCATTTGTTTTTGGAGAGGAGGAGACCTCTGCAGATAATTCAACGCCTGGTAAAAACCTCCACAATGATAAATGCTAATGGAATTCTAAACAGGAGGAGTTTCTGCCAGTTGAAATCTGTAATCCTCATCGTTAGACACTACTAAATATCCCAAAATCTTACATACTTCTACTGGGGCGGCAGTAGCTCAGTCCATAGGGACTTGGCTTGGGAATCGGAGGGTTGCTGGTTCAAGTCCCAACCCGGACCAAAATATGGAGTGTGGACTGGTAGCTGGAGAGGTGCCAGTTCACCTCCTGGGCACTGCCGAGGTGCCCTTGAGCAAGGCACCTAACCCCCCCTAGCCGCTTGGGGCGCCTGTCCCCCTCACACTGACATCTCTCCATTTAATGCATGTATAGGTCCCATTTGTGCATGTGTGTGTATTCGGACCTGTGTGTATCTGACAACAGAGTATAAATATTGAATTTCCCCTTGCGGGATTAATAAAGTATATAAAATTAAAATTAAATTAAATTTAAAAAATGAGCAATGAAAATAACAGCTTAAGCCCATTATGTGTACCAAACCAATTATCGCCAACTCTTTTGTGTTATACAGTTCGCTTGTGGTAAAGGGCTTTATTGTAGTGATGTGAGAGCACTGTAACACATATTTTTCAATGGGCAAGTTCTGTCAGGTGTAACAGTCACCACTGTGACAATATGCAACCTGAGAGGTCCGTACAACATGTAATGTAATAATGACCCATTTTCTTATAACTTTCCAAAATGTAAATGTTCCCTCTGTTATAAAGTAAGAACTGTTCCCTTATTGATCTTAACAACTTATTACAAAATGTGGAAAAAAGGTTTTCTTTAATTCTGCATTCAAGGTTAGATACCATATGAAACACTGTGTGTGCATTTTCCGAAGAATTTTAATTACTAAATTACAAATCTATTCCCCCTCTCATCTTGTCCTCAGTGATTAAAATCCTTGCTCTTTTTTGAGGCTTTGCATGTATCTGTCATGTAATTTTTGTATCTCTGCTAAATGTGAGAAATTTGAGTACATTATATCCCTATAATAATGTATACAATTCAGCCAGAGTCTCCATACACTGTTTCAGACCCCATAAATGCAATGAGCAGCTTTGCAGACTGTCAGATGCTGCAGCTGAGGCACAGTGAGGCATTTCAAAAAGGTGATTATCAAGACTCGATCTGCCCTGGGATGGATGATCACCCAAATGCTGCCCTTTAGTCTCATAATGAGCCACATCCCATGTCAATAAACCCTCAAAAATCACTCTCTATCCATCATCAGCTGGAGGTTACCATATAACGCACACAGCAGAACTAAAGCTTAGCTGTTGTCTCAGATGTCACACTGACCTCCTCCAGCCTTAGAGTAGATGAGCTAGCTGAGCTGCTATAATATTTGGGGTAGGGGAAAGATGACCTGACCCTGTCTGATAAATGGATATAGATGTCATGCTATAGACTCATGGAACAATTTAGATCTTGAAAAGCCTGTTTTCTCCTAATAAAACCAGTGTCTTACCCTGTTGTCATAGCAGTATTTACATGTTTGTGGTGAAAGAAGAAGGTATTGTGTAAAAAATCCCTCATTTCAACATAAAGAATCAGCCATGTTTGTCCATTGCACAGCTTTCAAAGTGTGCAACAGATATAAATATAATGAACAAAAATTTGAACACCATTTGTTTTTGCTCCCATTTTTTACAGGTTTAAGTTAAAGATCTAAGACTTTTTTATGCACTCATATAATAATTATATTTTTTTCTTCATTTTGTTACAGATTTGTCAAAATCCATGTTAGTGAGCACTTCTTAGATAATCCATCCACCTGACAGGTCTGGCATATCAAGATGCTGATTAAACAGCTTCATTACTACATAGGTGTGCCTTGGGATGGTCACAATAAAAGGCCCCTTTTAAAATGTGCAGTTTGATCACACAATTCAATGCCACAGATGTCACACGTTTTGAGGGAGCGTGCTGTTGGCATGCTGACTGCAGAAATGTCCACTAGAGTTGTTGCCTGTGAACTGAATGTTTATTTTACTACCATAAGTCGTCTCCAATGTCATTTTGATGAATATGGTGGCACATCAAACAGGCCTCAAAACCGGACACCACATATAGCCAAACCAGTTCAGGACCTCTACATCCAGCATCTTCACCTGCAAGATTGTTTAAGACCAGCCACCCAAACAGCTTATACAACAGTTGGTTTGCACAACCTAAGAATTTCTGCACAAACTGTTAG
>JAPZEB010000006.1:27162816-27179833 GCA_029783705.1 Chaetodon striatus
GTGTATCTTTCTTTAAGTGGTCTATAAAGGGTTGCCAGATCTGGTAGAATTTGTTTTCACACCCTCCTAATGAGAATTTAATCTTTTTCAAAAGCAGGTGGTGCATCGCATCCTTCACAAGGGCAGCCCATGCTTGCTTCCAATTTAATAATATCAACCTACACACTAGTAGGGTTGCAAATGATTTCGTGTCATGTTATGTTGGGAGCTGGCTGACATAAGATCAGAACCTTTAATACCAAAGAGTGCGGTCAATGTTTTAAATTGCAAAAGTCCATGTCTAGCACAAACTGAGGAAGAATGTTCCAGTAATTGGGCTTTTGTCCATGACTCTTCTGAAACAGCAACCCCCAGATCATTTGCCCAGGTGATACCAATTCAAGATAAGACACACCCACTTCCCTGGCCCCGCCCTAAAGACTATATTGCTGGTCAGAGTGAGTTCATGTTTGATTGTGTGTGTGCTGTGAGTGTTTGAGGAGTTTCAGTTTATGGTAAAAGCCACCATATGTGTGCATTTGGGCACACTTTCTAGATTTCTTCTCCTTTTATTCTCCTATGTTTTCGGTATTCTGGCAGCTTTCCATCTAACAAGACAGCAAGTGTAGGAGCTGGCATCTTCCTGCCTCAGATGGCTGAGAAAATGCCCCCAAAAGCACACCTAAGCTTGCTTTTGCAGCACATTTATCCCCCAAATTAAAGAGACAAAGAATAGTACTCGCAGAAATAATAAAGTAACAGCAGTGTCAGAGCTTACACATCATAAAACCCCCTTGAAAGTAATTTATTTACATTCTAACTCTACTAAACTTTGATGGAAGAAAAATGTATTATCTAAAACTTAGCCCAGGTGTGAGGACCCCTGGATGTCATCTCCTGTGCTGTGCTTTACCTGCCCATGCTCTCTCTGTGCAGGCAGCAGATCATTAGTGCAACTGGGAACACCTGATGATGGTCCAGGTTATTTCAGTCTGTGTGCAGCTGGTGGCATGTCTCTCCAGCTGAACCTCCACTTTGCTGCTGCTTCTCTCTGCCCCTCATTTGTTTGGTTATGTTGCTTTAGTTTTTGCTTTTATCCACCCAAATACATTATTGGTTTACTACTGACACCACTGACTTCCTAACTCCACACTGTTAATATCAAGCTAAGCATGATTTTTGGTTGAATTTGATTAAATAAATATGTTTGGTTCCACTCTGCCATGCTGCCTCTCCATTCTGCTGTGGCCATTTGAGCCAGGTCATGACAATCAAGTTAAAAAATACAGCTTCTTACTTCCTGTTGAATGCTATACAGCAGGGTCCTGTTGGCTTTGCTGGTTGTACTGAGCGGCATCATGGCCAGCAACTTGGACTCCTCACGGGCAACACGTTTCTGAGGAGGGAGAAATCACATTGAGTTCTGTTATTTGTTCACACATATTGTAGTTAAAGCTGCAGTTTAAAAGCAAAGCATTCAGGTACTATACCTCATAAACATCTTGGTAACTTAGTGCCGTTCTAACAATGATCGTTTGACTGGCTGCCGCCATCCCAGTTGCATACTGCGAACACACATCAACCATCAACAGTGAGTGACAGAGAAACATCACTTGCAGAAACACTTGTGTACACACTGTCCTACACAGATAAAAGCTACAAGTACAAACACATGAAGCAGGGTTGTTTTTTACCAGAATCAAACACCATCTCTTTCCTTTACAGGCTCCAACCACACCGAGCACTGAGAGCAGCAGGCAGCTGATCTCTACGACGTACATTATCACTACAGAAACACTGGACACCAGCTGTGGAGACAAATAACAATGGCCTTAAAGGGGTTCATTGACTGGCAAATGCCCTGTTGTTTTATGTAACAAAATAATCTAAAACAGTGATACTCAAACTACGGCCCGCGGGCCAAATCTGACCCCTTGGTAGGGTGCTGGGTGGCCCTGCAACCATTTTCTAATTCACAATGAAGATAAAATGATTCACACTGAGATTTTTTGTGCTTTTAAAGTAAATAAGGACCCAAAGTGCTTAAAAAACATCAAAATAGAGCTTGTTGATCAAAAATAGTGCCAGTGGAAGACGCCCCCGAACCCTTAAGTCCTAGATACACCCCTGCAGGGGTAAAAGTGTGTACCAGGCAAAGCAAGTCTAGTATCCCTGATTTAAAATCAATCTGCAAGAGATGTCAATTCATCGCACTTACACTTAATATTAACATTATTTGTTGTCATGGATGTTTCTAACGTAGCATGGCTACAACACAGGTCAAAGGTCAGAGCTACAGAGTGGTACACTTACGCCCTAAAGACAATTGACTGTCTTGCCCAAGGACACTTTAACTGGCAGACGCTTGCCAACATGAACTCAGGTCTTGCAGAGAAAAGACAATATAAAAAGTGCTGCTGTGGTGTGTTCAGGCAATATTGATGTGAGACCAAGTGAACTCATGCATTAATAATCCCCCAATGGTCCTTGGATGTCCCAGCAACTCTTTTGCTGCTTTGAAAGCCTGACAGGACGAGGGTTATTTCCATCTCCGATAAATAATATTATCTGCTTTGGGTATTATTTTCATACGCTCAGAGGAACATTTGAATTTGGTCTTACTTTGCCGGTTTGTATGAGGTCTCTGTGCCAAGCCACTGTCATCGTCAACATGAAGAAGCACAGCGCCTTAGGAGAAAGGAACACAAGAACTTGTTAGGAAGACATGAAAAGTGTAGAAGGCTAAACAGAAATTGCATCCAATCCGTATGTTATTTTGTCAGCCATCCCCTTAAATGTTTTTGAAATGCTTTTTACAGTTACCTTAAGCGCTAATGGAAGGCAGTAGCACTGCTATCCAGGATTAGCCTACAACTCAGATAATACCCTGAGCCCGCCTTACCTATTACAGATCAAATCACAATGGTTGTGTACAATAACTTCCAGGTAGAAAACCCTCATGTCACGTACATAAAATGAAACAGCGCTGAGCAAACACTGCCACAGTTGGTTGGTTTTTAGCCTCCTAAAAAAAAGACCACCTAAAACAGTCAATATCTGTGTAAGTGTATACTATATTTAGGATATTTTCACTGCTTTACCTTGCTGTCAAACAGCCCTTTTCAACAGGAAACTGAAACTGTTTTATCAAAGACACCAGACTCCACTGACAAAAATGGAGTTGCTGGTCTACTGCTGCCTTCATTGATTGTGTAGTGAAAAGTGGTAAAAATATACTAAATATAGTGTAAACTAAAACTGATACAGATTTTTCTTAAGTTGCTAAAACACGTTTTGTTGCGGCCCACGTCCACAGAAGTATACTGTTTAGCCTCCACTTTGGTTATCAGAGATGCAAAGTAACACAGTAGGGCTATATAAAATAAGCACAGCAGAAACATCAGTCAGGTCGGACCACCATGTCTGAGTACATATCTTAAAACATTGCGGTTAAAGCTGAAAATGACAACAGAAATAAACAACTATCGCTGATGTCACAAAGCTCTGCCATTTAAATCAGTTGCCAGTCAGTTGTCCACTTAAAAGTGTTTCAGTCTATACAAGCAGTTGCTCAGGGCTCCCTAGACTAGAATAGTATTTTTTTAATCAACAAGAGACTAAAACAAAATAAAATTTTAACTTCCAAATCAAAAACATTTCGTGCCGTTTTTACCAACAAACAGTGACAAACCAGTCAGCTCAGAGACGAGAGAAATGCACATTTCAGGTAGGCTAAGTGAGTAATTTTTTCTCCTGATGCCTCCCAGCCTGTGGTCATAGATGGCTTCAATTTAGGGATGCAGGATGGTAGTGTGGTGGTTAGCACTGTCACCTCACAGCCAGAGGGTTACTGGTTTGATCCCGGGTGCGGGAGCCTTTCTGTGTGGAGTTCTGCATGTTCTCCCCATGTCAGCGTGGGTTTTCTCCCGGTACTCCAGCTTCCTCCCACAGTCCAAAGACATGCAGGTTAATTGGTGACTCTAAATTGTCTGTAAGTGTGAATGTGGGTGCGAATGGTTGTCTGTCTCTATGCGTCAGCCCTGTGACAGTCTAGCAACCCATCCAAGGTGTATGCCACCTCTCGCCCAGTGTCAGCTGGGATAGGCTCCAGCCCCTCATGACCCCCAACAGGTTAAGCAGTTACAGAAAATGAATGACTGAAGGCAATCATAATTTAAGACTAACTGTGGGCCGCACGGTGGTGTGGTGGTTAGCACTGTTGCCTCACAGCAAGAGGGTTCCTGGTTCGGTCCCAGGTCCAAAGACATGCCAGTTTAATGTGTGTAACATGAGGTGCTGATAATTCAAATTTTGTTTTTATATAACAAGCAAATACACATTTGATTTTTCATTTGTCCGTTTGTTACATTCATTGCATGTTACTTATAAAACTTGTTATTTGGCCTGTTCGGTCTCAAATAGCTTTTCACCACAGTGAGCATTTTTATCACCCAAACCAAAGCATTTGACAAGCCTGCTAACAGATACAGGCATCTTTGTTGATTTGGAGTCATCAGCGCTCCTGCTAAATCTCAGTGTGTTATGTTCTCTGGAGTGGCTGTGATGCTGACAACAATGGCAGGGCTCTGCAGCGTCTTTTAAAAACTCCTAACAAATCTTTAAAGCACTGTACTTCAGTACTACCAAGTCATTAGATTAATATTTTTATAGCAAACCCCTATGCTGTGTTAAACTATTAAAGTAATGTTATCCATTTATATTAACTTTTGATCATGAAAAGCAGGGGACAACGAAAGGCTGTCCTCCTGTAGGACAAAAATATTTAACACTCGTACTTTATTTTGTAGCAGATATGCCAACATTTTTTTCTGGTGACTGGGCTGCTGTTTCAACTGTGAAACAAAATATATGATTGTCCTGTTTGGTGTAGTGGTATTCTCTGGATCTCCAGGACCTGGTTGTTCAGTATCCAGTCACAGTCAGACAGAGTCTCTCCAATAGCTCTTCTCTAAAGAAGTCTGACTTTTGTTGGCAGCTCTGCAAACTCTCCTTACTGTCTTGTCATTCACACTGAAGAGTGTCACTCTGATAAGTCATAGCTAGAAGTGAGCAGCTCCTGACAGATGTTGACAGGCTTTGACAATGGCATTTGTGTTTTAAACCATTGGTGGATCAAACTCTTGGAAATTAACCTCTGATGCACCAGTGGGACAGTCAGGACAAACTGCAGCCAGACGTTTTTGAAACTATCAGAAATGTCATGTTCTCATGGAGATTACATTGTTTTCAAAGATATCAAATCAGGCTGAATTTTAGTAACATGATAAACTTGATAATTGATTGATACAAAATACAGTATGTATATGATACTTTCAGAACAAGATGGAAGCACATTGACTGTTTCTGTTTGCGAATTGTTGTTTTATTTTGTTTGTTTCTTTCCTATTTTTTTCTTTTAATTACTCTTTTAATTATCATTTATCAAAATTTTAGTGCTCTTGTGTATTATTGGCTACACACAGACCACGAGTCCCTGCATGGCCCAAGTGGGAAATAAAAAAAAATCTCTGCACTCTGAAAGTGTATTTTTTTCATGTACACTTTAAGTATCTTTGTTGTTTTTTTTCCGACAACCTCAGCAGTTCTCACACAATGCTTCTTGCTACTGAGGACACTTATATTCTTTGATGGCTTGACGATGTGTGCAAGACTGGTGGTAGTCACATGCAGATTAATCTACAACACATATAAGGTAAAGCAACAACAATGGTAAAATAGCTTTGAAAAATAACATATTCAGTTTTAGGCAACTTTTTTTTCATAGGTAAAGGCAAAATGTTGAAATGCCTCTGTATTTTTAATATTTTTTTCTTGGTTGCGTAGTGTGATTGTCTTCACGGTTTAAAAGAATGATCTAAGTTTGACATTGTTCTCATTTTACATTCCATTTCTAAAACCATCAAGGTCCCTGCTTCCATTATTTAATAAGTCTGTGAATTGTGACCAATTATCTTCTTCATTTATGAATATCAGACAGCATCAAATGAAAAGAAAAAAAAAAGATCAGAAAATGTTCAGCAGACACACAGTATATTAGAATGAAATGCTAGAGTTCATTTTTAAAAAAACCTTTATAGATGAATAGCAGCAGTTAAAGGCAATGCCTATGTAAACAGATGTACAATTGTAAAGATATGTGCTCTATTGATGAAGCAAGTGCAGGTCTGTATTGACCTCACCTGTTTATTTCCATTTAATTCCTGAGAGGTTCATAAACCTGAGAGGGAAAAAAGAACTTCAAGAAGAACAACCTTGAGACACCGATTGTTTACTGAAAAAAAAAACATACTTTTTGCACTCAAGCATTTAGCACTCCCAGTTTAAGCCGTCTCTCTGGTGAGATACTTCTTGCCTGTGTGACTGATAGCTATGGTGGCAAACATCATCTTGGCTTGTGATTTGTTCAGTCCAGGGGGTCCAGAGAGGTGTGACAGGCATGCTCTGCTCGTAACCTATCAGCTGAATAATTACCGCTGCCCTGCTGCTATAAACGGCCCTGCTGTCTCACTCTAATAGAAAATTATATCCGTGGCAGTGTCACAGTGGCAAGCTCAGGTCACCAGGGACCTGAATGGATGTTTTCAGGTCAGTTACCACCTTGAGGAGAAAAGTGAGGCCCTCCAGTAAAGAACCACACATGCAAACAGGGTGATGGTTCATATTGTTCATGTTTAAAAGCAATACACAAAATCAATATGCAAAGCAATTATTACACCTAATACCAACCTTCCAAGCAAATTCACTGTCACAGACAAATCAAACTTGTTAAATGCTAAGTTTTTAGTCTTCAACAACCAAGCAGCAAACTGGGTAAACAGTACACATGGAGGGAACTGCAGGGAAGGGCAAGAACATGAACAAGTCTTGGTTCTCTTGGACCATGGAAAAGGAGGAGAAACTGGTGGAGTTGTGAAATGAACAGTCTGTGCTGAATTAAGCATGTCGCTGATCCGCAAAACAGCACTTAATCTTAATTTTTAAAACAGTTTGCCTCCCACTAAAGTAGTGAAGCTAACCAACAGAGGCCGGTAGCAAGCTGAGGGAACAAAATTCAAAATGTAAAGTGTGTATGCAAATACTGTTTATATTTATGTATTATACTGATGTAGAATTGACAAGAATACTGTCGACATATTCCACCTTTTATCTTGTTTCTGTAATTGTCATTTTGTAGGCATATAACGAATTGTTAATGTGATATATTTCTTAAAGGCAGTTTGGTGTAACATTTTCCACCAGAAACAGGATAGGAAATTATCTTAAAAGGAATCTAGCTGTACAATAGTCTTGCAAAGAGTGTCCCTGCAAGATCCCCGGTCTTCACAAAATCTTATAGTGTGTGACTAAAAACTCGCATTGGTATTAGATGGTGTCAGTCTTTAATCTTTTAAAAGTATATTCAAAGTCTTCAAATGCATAGTAGGCATAACAGACACACAGGACTACAAGTAGTCTGAGCATCAGCAGCAGATTTCACCAGTTTGCAGGCAGCAGTAATAATATCCACAACACTGAGATTTCTCTCTGACTCCAGTATATCGAAAAAATCTGGTGGGCCCAAATAGCCCCCCAGCGATAGCTTCAGTATTTCTTAGCACATGGGCAGCAGTTCGGCATGTACAGGAAGTGTCGACGGCAGCAGGTTTGTAGAGAAGCAGTTATCGGCAGAGTCAGGTCTAGTTGAGGAGAACAGCAACACTTGGGAAACATTGTTTGAGAGACCAGTTTGGGCAAATCTAACTCACTTCTCGGCCAAGTGTTTGTCTGCTTTAGTCACTGTGAGATATCTGGGAAAAAAATGTGGCCTGAGGATGCAAAGAACTCAGTCAATCAGGCATGTCCATCTCCCCTTACCAGAAAGGAGTTCATGATGTTAGCAGTGACTACCATAGTTTTGTGCTAACTTTTCCTATATAGTAGTCCCTCTCACCAAACTTCTTAAAAGTCGAGTACTGCTCAAAAAAGTTCCAAGTCATACAAATGAAACTATTTGGTAACAGAAAGAGAACCTCTTACATTAATCAGGGCTTTTAAAATGTAGATGGGGTCACCACGTAGCCACGCTGTGTATACAGATTACATGCCTTTGGCTTCCCCGCCATCACCATGAAATTCAAATCAGCGGTTGATTCTGCTGCTACATCATTTAGGTGCACAGTACGTCATATCAAGGGCACTGATAACGTAGTTTCTGATGTCTTGACTCCCAACCATGCTTCATTAAGTACACACCACAACACTTTCCACTCATCCATGCCCTCCATGCAGCACTTACATAACTAATTTACAAAATGCACGTTTATTTATTTATTACATTAAAAAAGGCATTATTTTAAACATACATGTGACTCCTCCATCTTCTCAGAAAGTTGGATACCTTGTGGTTCTTTTTAACTGTGTAAAATCCATCAAAGGGTAATTTACAGAGTTAATGTGCTGATATGCTCTGGCTGTTATCTGTTGTACATCGTATCTCCTGATGTTCTCAAAGACAAATTTCACACCACAGTAGATAAGCTAACAAGATTCTGCCTTTGTTGTTGTTTCACTCGCGGCCACAGCTGTCTAATCCCCCGCTCAGGGAGACAGTGAGCTGGCAGCATTGGTCGCTTCCTGTATGTTTCATGTTTTATCTGTGAGGTGTGACACAGTTTTGTCCCAAAATCTGTCTTTGGAGTATGAACACATATCCCTGTAGGCTTTAAAAGTGGCTGTAGAGTTTTGTAGTTTTGTCTGTAATAGAGGATAGATGTGGTGTTCAGCTTAGATTCATGTTGTTGACAAGTTTTCACTGTGGGGGAAAAATATCAAAACACCCAAGGAGCATGATCCACTTCTCTGGTGTCTGTTCATATGTTCCATAAACTCATGCACAATTTCCATCTCGATACTCAAGCATTACCCCGTCAAACTCACTGGGAGACATGTTCAGATGTGTGTATGTGTAGGCTGTTCTGATGCACTGTTCATGTGTACACCTACAAATGCACCAGAACTCAAATATAACCCATGTGATCAGAGCCAGTAATTTCCACATAATTTACATTATCAGTAAGGCTGCAGTCACCTAACCAATGCACTTACAGAAGTTAAGAAGAATGTACGTGGTATAAAGAGTGAAAGTCCATGTAAGGAGGCAGGTTGGGGTAGTGGAAGGGTCAAAAAAACACAGGACTTTTACCAAAAAACAGGTGTTCATGTACCATGTGAAACCAAGTGAGTTATTCAAAGGTGCATCCTCACCATGTTTCTTTATTTAACCCTTTGTAATTTTACATTAAGTACATAAGGGGATGATGCCCAACCATGTTTCTTTTACTAAACCTAACCTATGTAAATTAAATTGCCTAAACCTAACCTGTACTTAATTTAAGTGCATAATGTGACAAATGCCATTTGTGATATTGCCTAAACCTTTGCATGTGCATTTTCATAAGATATCATATGCACCACTGTATGAGGATACATTGAGCATATGGTCTTTTTTCTGCCCATTGTATTGTACTGGGCTGCATGCAATGATTCCTCGGAACCCTGATTACTGGGTGTGTCTGAGCTCTATCTTGGCAGGTGCCCGCTACTCAGATGTGCATTTCTTACCTGGCTTCTGGGTTAGTGACATGGTCCACAGTTTGCCATGGTCTGCAGTTTGTCATGGCTTGTCCAGACACCATGTCTTTAACCGTCTCATTACAAAGTCGTTGAATACTGGTGATTGGCCGGTGACTGCCACATTAGACACTAACCAAAAAAGCCATCCTTTCAGGTCACCATTACATGTGGTCAGGCGCTGTCAGTTTGTAACAGTGCCTGAGGGCATCAGGAGGAAACACTGGCCGGACAACAGTGTAAGTTAAAAAGTCAGAGTAGGGTTGGTGGGATGGATGGTGGATTGGTCTAACAAATTGCTTACTTTCGTCCAGGGGACTGATGTTTACTTCCTGTATGAATGTAAGCCAAACCTTGTTATTTTTTTTAAACCTAACCACATGCTTTGGTCGCCCAGACCTGAGCATGTGCATGATGACTAAACATAACCACGTACATTTGTTGTTGAATGGAAAAAAAAAAGTCAATTTGTGATGATGTACCAACGTAGTGCATTTATTTTGAAAGAGACTGTATGCAAACTATACCTTTCCTGTGAAAACAGAAGTGTATTTTGAAAAGACATAATGGATGTAACACGCTGAAGGAGACATGGCTTCTCAGAACATCAACAATAGACACATCTGAGCTACCTTGCACGTCCATGACCAAGCAGCATTATGTGACAAGGTCAGAGTGAGAATATGTTGGGATTTCATGTTTGGCTTGAGGTTCTGACTCTCGTGTGATTATCTCATCAACTTTCACCATGAAACACTTGTGGGCCTCATACAGGGCCATTGTTGTTCTTCATGTAGCATGGGAAATAACAGGAATCAGAATACAGAGTCTGGATTTGATGATGAAAGCAAAGTGCACTTTGAGACTTTTTGTAGAAGACTAAAAAAAATGTCTTCTCTCTCTGAACCCAGAGATGGACACATTTCTTCTGGTCCATATTCTGGTGTTTTCAAGTGTAATACCTGTGCAAAGTATCCCTCTGAGTGAAGCATGAAAGAACCTGCTTTTACTTTATTAAAATCATTCAGCAATACGAGGTGAGATAAAAGCACGAATCCATTATCCGTGTCCTTTTATGTGAATAAGAAACTGAATGAAATTTTAGGGTCCAGAGTGAGAAATTGTGAAATTTTGTGAAATAAGCACATAAGCTCTGACACTGATTTGGTATATTATCTGTGTTTAGGTGGTAGAAAAGTACATCACATGGGAGATCTGCAGTTATCCAATTTTGTATAAAGTGGTACCAGCTTACCATCTTTTTAATACTTGCCTTCCAACCATCCAGGCAGCCTTTGGGTTCACTGTATTTCAGGACATAGTAAAAAGAAAATTCCAAAGACATGAATGTTGCTTGAGATGTTTTATTACACTTAACACTTACACACTGTCATTATTTTTGACATTATCCAATTTTCGTCATGTCCTGCTTCAGTTGAACAAACAAACTGAAAGTTGTCGGTGCATTTAAAGACACTTATGGCTATAGTTAAAGCAGCTACTGAAATGTTGCACTTAACAAGCAGCTGTATGCGTTTTTGTGTATTCATCCTTTCCTTTTTGCTGTACGTTGTCGTTATATCATTATGTCATTATATCACATAGAGAACGGAAAAGAGGAAACAGGAGTGTTGTGAAAAGATAATGGATGTGTCTGAAAATGCTCCATAGTCCAGTGGGATGGGAATCACTACATAATGACTTGCATTTCAGGTAGCGATTAGATAATAAGTGCATGATAATTATATGACGTCAGTGACATTTCTACCTGCAGGGACCATGTGCAGAAAACACTTGGTAAGCCCAAAGGAAGGGAAATGAAATCAAGCTTTCTCATCACATTTGTGAAACCTGCTCTATTTGGGAAATATCAGTTATTTTAATAAAGTGCACGTGTGCAAGTCTGATTTCCATCCCACAGTTACATATGCATGTAAATAGGTTTTGAATCAACTGTTCATGTAAACACCTATTTGCTCCACCAGTTCTTCAAGGAAAAGAACAGCAGTGAATAAGAATGGACATAGTTTCTGTATGGGCATCTTTCAAGCAGGTAGGCCCCCTTTGTCAAACTATAGTGGGAAAAAAAATCATGAAATGATGTACTATTGTATACAAACTGTTCAACATTGTCTGCTGTAAAAGTAGCTATGTACATTCCTCAACTTGAGTAAATAGTCAAAGTCAGTGGAAGCGTTCCTTGAAGACATTGTGGATACTGTTAACATGCTGATGCTGATTTGCATGACTTTTAAATGAAAAATCATTGACCATAATGTATTAGTGGGGTCACAGATGGAATGGAAGTGAGGCCTTAAAACACTTTTATGTTGGGCCTTAAGACAATAGGCATGCAACCCATGAACTGACTGCTGTGCAATACTGAGTATTTTGAAATTAAAATGAAATGTGGATTCATTGTTTATATGTGCTGTGTTATACAACCAGTGGGACAAAATGGTCCTCTGTATGTTATAATGATAGTAATTCATAAACAGTGAGATTATATAGTTTGATGTATTTGTGCTGGCCTAAATACAATGGATTTTCAAGATTTTATTAAAAAATTGATAACTCAAAATAAGAAAGGTCATACCAGTCATCTAGCAAGATTTACGCATAATTTGACAGTCAGTTGTTTTGGCAGCAATAAAACCATAGCAGGAGAAACATGCACACCAATTGCCTGCTGGAGGTCATTTTGTAGGGCTCTGGCAGTGCTCCTCCTGTCCCTCCCTGCACAAAGGAGCAGATGCCGGTCCTGCTGCTGGGTTGATGCCCTTTGATGACCCTGTCCAGCTCTCCTTGTGTAACACACGGTCTCCTGATATCTCCTTCATGCTCTTGAGACTTTGCTGGGAGACACAGCATACCATCTTGCGACCGCACGTATGAATGTGCCATCCTGAAGGAGCTGGACTACCTTTGCAACCTGATTGGGCTATAGATACTGCTTCATGCTACCAGTGGTGACAAGGACACTAACAGAACACAAAACTATAGAAGAACCAGTCAGGAAGAATAAGGAGAGAGCAGCTGTCTGTGGCAACCACATGTAAAACCATTCCCTTTTTGGGAGTTGCCTTGCTTTTGCCTCTCCATTGCACCTGTTTTCACTTTCATTTGCACCAAAGCAGGTGACACTGATTCACAATCACTTGTGCTTCCTGAATGAACAGATTGATATCCCTGAAGTTTAATTGTTATTCTGTGATGATTAAGTGTTTCCTTATTTTTTTTCAAGAGCAGTGTGTTATTTTTAAAAATTCCAGTTTTGCATCTGCATTACAAGGCAATAATTATGTGACATTGACAAAAACTTGTGCGTACTATAGGGGATTTATTGAAGTTGAACATTCCTGCCAGTAATGTGCACTTAAAAAAAAAAAATGCAGCTAAAATGCGGGTAATTTGTAGTTAACATTTTAAAACCAGTGGTATGATCTCTAATGAATAGCTTATCTTTTGAGGTCATGTTTATGCTTCACTGTCACAAAATGTTTCAGTGGAGGCAAAAGGTAATGTCAACAACAGATCATTTAAATTCCAGACTTAGTTCTCATTTCACAAAGTGCTCTGTGGTAAAATATGACAAAAGAGGCAGGTGTGGGAGGAAGCATCACCCTGAGAAGTTCAAATGGAACTTGGCAAGGACACACCGATCATTTCATCTGTCACTACTGCTTTGTTTAGTCATTTAGTTTGGGAGCTGAAGACAAACACTGTGCATTCAGTCAGAAACTTGCTCAGGTTATCCAAGGAACTCTCATGCAAAGTAATAAAGCTTTGGCACAGACACACACACATGCATTTAGTAGGTTATAACTTCTCTTCAGCTCTGTTTGGAAAATTTAACATCCTTTATCCCCTTCAGCTTATTGCATTTAGGGAGCTGTATACTGACTTGTGTCAAAGGTAAATTCATTCAAAGCTTCAGTGCAGCTGCATTTTTTAGATCAGTCTGTTCCCCTCAGGGAGTGGCTGTGGGTGTTTATACTTTCATGTAAATGAATTAATTCCACATTGAATTTAGTCATGTACCAAGTTGCTGCCACCAATGTCATTGATAATCAATTCTGACATCAGATCACAGTTTACAGGTACAGTAAAATGTAGCACTATCCAAGGAAAAGATTTGTGTCTATGTCTAAAAGGTGAGCATGTAATAATGGCATAAACATAAAAATACAATGTAGTTTTAATTGTTATTTATTTATGTTTGGGGGTTCATACATATTATATCAATGTTTCTAAAATGAAAATAGCTTTGGTTACATGTATATGAGCTAACGTTGTCACTGGGAGGTGAAGGGCATGTGGATGGTGTGACACCTCAGCAAGTTCGCTGCCAGGCTGCAACAAATCTGGGCGTTTTTTAGCTAGACGATGATGCCATCACCAAAACTGGACATTTTAAGCCAAAACACAATATTTGTGCTTTCACCAGTGCTTTTGTGCCTAAACAGTTAACTGAAGCAGGGTGTTTTATGGTGAGACATTAGCATTTTCAGTGGTGATTGTGCCATCAAAAGTGGGTGTGTTATAGCGAGACACTGGCAGCATTTCCATCATCAAAACTGGGTATTTTAAACCCAAACACAATCTTTTCCTAGCCATAACCAAGTGTTTTTTGTGCCTAAACATAAACACACATTAACCAAAGCATTGTTGAAATGTAAAGTTTTAACCTATTCCTAACATAATAACATACAAATGTCACATTTCGGAGGTCTGCAGTAACGTACAATGCCAACAAGCATTGTGGCGATTGGGTTGTGCTGTCTGACTGGAGGACCACGTTTTTAGAGCAGTGTACATTTTCTGCCACCAGCAGTTAGTTTTAGTTGGGCGTTCTGTAGCTAGTAGCTAGATAGTTTTGAGTTTAACTGCTTTGTATTCTCTGTAACTCTCCTCCTCTTCTACCTTTTTCTGTACTTTTTCTCACCCTCCAAAGTTCTCCCTTTGTTCCATCATCTTATATTTTCTTCTCCTATTTTCTTCCTTGTCTCCCTCTTATCTTCTTTACTGTCCTCTGCTTTCTTCTTCTTCTTTTTCCCTCCTTTGCCTTCACATCACTTCTTCTTTCCCCTCCTAAGCGACAACAGACGTCCCTCTGCACCACAGCTCCTGTCTCAGCTGAAAGATGAGGAACATCCTGTCGTACATCATCTCAGCAGGGTTCACATGAGGTGTTTGTAATATTATGGGTTATGCATTTCAGTGCCATTGACCAGACACAGCATGTTTAGTTCCAGTTTAATTCATAATGATGCCCCCTGTTATATACACCTTGAAACCTGAGATAACCCATCACATCAAACAACTTTAATTGGAATTAGTTAGCAGCAAAATCAAAGAAAAAGCAGGCTCATTTACAGCTAAAAAAAAACAAAAACAAATGTGCATGTCTCTTATAATTACTAATTTTAATTGGTAAAACTAATCAGATTCCAAATTATGCATGATGCTAGTTTGCTGATTGTTAAAAGTTGCTACACAGATTTTAATCAGTTTCCTCGTTTCAGAGTGTATCAGTATGCAGATCCAAACCCAGAAAACAAGGAGTTAATAAAAGGTTTTTTTTATCGTGTGACCAGAGGGGCTGAGTTAGCATTGAAAAGATAAACTTTTATGTTGATTGGATAAAGATAAAGATTGCTGCTGTTTATTGTGGTTCTTTGTGTCTTTCAGAAAAATTCTGTGGAGAGTTGTCATCATGACTCAGCTATAGGGCCTTGAATGGATTACTGACCAGGTCTGACCGGGCACAGGCCCAGGGGCCCAACCATCTGGCCCATCTACAAAATATCTCGAAGAGACATGTAGCTACCTGGAAGAGACTCAAAAGGACTCCTTAGAGATAAAAAAAAAAAATGACACAAAGACATGCAAAACAGCTGCAAAGAGACACTGAGAGATTCAACAATGACATAAAGGGGTAAACAACAAAAAAAAAAAAACAGTGACTACAAAGACACTCAAAAAGACTACAGAATGACTACAAAGAGACACAAAACCACAAAGAGATGCACAAAGACAACAAAGAGACACAAAACATCAGCTAAAAGAGGCTTAACAACTCTGTGTGTCTCACTTCTATGTAGGAGGGTTGGTGGGACCTTCAGCATGTCTGTGCCCAGAGGCCCATAGTATGATAATCTGCCCATGGGTAGTGCAATCATGTATCATTGAAATTACATTTACATCTACTACAAATGTGAAACAGGAAATGCTTCTAAATTAGTCCCTCTGTGCGGAGTTTACATGTTCTCCCCATCTCAGTGTGGGTTTTCTCTGGGTACTCCCACAGTCCAAAGACATGCAGGTTAGGTTAATTAGTGACTCTAAATTGGCCGTAGGTGTGAATGTGAGCGTCAGTGGTTGTCCTTCTTTTTGTATTAGCCCTGTGATACACTGGTGACCTGCCCCCCATGAATCTTAACAGGATAAGTAGTTACAGAAAATTAATGAATAAATTGAAATGTGTTTTTATAGAAATGTAATGACTTTGCTGAAACCCACTAAAATAACATGTGGGATGCAGGTCAACACTTTGTAGGTCCTCCATCCATCCTGACCACCTCCCAACAACCAACATGTAAAACACAAAAATATAATTCCTCTTTCCCCGGAGAAAAAAAACATTGCCTGCAAGGGGGAAATAACATTACCTACTGAAACTTATTTCAGATAGCAAATGAGAAGTACACAATTGTGATAGTATAGAAGAATGGTATCATATCAGCTGTTTTAAAGGGTAAGGAACAATCTTGAGAAAAAATCTTCAAAAATCTTGTCATCTTAATTAGTTTCCATGGTTGTATGTAAAAGTATAAAGTGTCTCAGGATAACCACCATGTTCCTGATGTTCTGCAAATAAATGCTAGGCTAACTGGGTATTGATTAAATGCAGCCACACAGTGCTGAACCCTGATTGTTCAACAACAGCAGCTTATCAAATTCAAATGAGGTGAGCCTGCTGGGTTGAGGCCAGTGTTGGGCAGCTTACTCAGAAAAACAAATCACTGTTTTCTCATCAAAATGGAAAAGTACATGCTGGACCCCAAATACCCCAGTCAGTGATTTATTAAGTAGGAAATAGACTATTATAAAATCAGCACACAAACTGATTTGCTGCAAAAATGCATCCAAGTATCTCAGTGAATTAAACTATACACTTACAAATAGCTTAATATTCTTGTCACTGTTAAAGTAAAATAACAGCTCCACTTTTCGAAGCAGCAGCCTGCATCTTCTGCCAGCCTTATGATTATTACTTTTTTAAGTCTTATAGCTGGTCCTCTCATTGCTCTTCCTGTTTCCAGCACATGCCGCTAGGCAACAGGCAACACTTGCATTACCACATGTATATTTTTATCAATAATTGTAATTTTTGATAGTCAAAAAT
>JAPZEB010000006.1:27190150-27205434 GCA_029783705.1 Chaetodon striatus
ACGCTCGTATACGCTCACGTTCAAATTGATAAATGCCGAAGTTTGCGTGGAAATGATGGTACGCCCATTTTTTGGTCGTACGCAAGCTTGATAAATGAGGGCCAATGTGTCTACTGTGAAGTGCAACTGTAAACTAAAGACAAAAATCCCAGATGGTGATCAGTCAGGACAACAGGGTGTCTGCTTATTGACAGGGACACTCATTGACATCAGCTGAGCTAATAACAGAGTTGTTGTATTCTCCATTGTGTCTGTTCACTCCTGGTATTTGGGCAGAAGTTTCCCAGTGCTGCCCTTAAACACAGATAAATTCTAAGATTGGTGTTGAGTTTTATGATTACATCTCAGCTGTACATGTAGCACATTTTATAGCACAATTCATGCATATTTTAGTCCATGCAGTGTCAACCACTACACAAGCAGTGACTGACTGTGTGTTAGAGACTCCTCCCGACTCTTAGTGGATTATTTTAAGTGTCGTCAGGCACACTAAAGCCTTATTTCCACTTAGCAGTTGGGTTCAGGTCAGTTTGTTACACATCAGAACAATTATTTTTGCATTTTCACTTTCAGAATGTGTGGAAGGTACCAAAGCATTCAATTTTTTTACCCCTCTGTTAAGGTACTTAGCACAGTGATCTGAAATGAAAAGGTAGGGCAAGAAACATTGGAGTCTGTTGACTCAATGCACAAAAAAATCCCATCAATTGCCATTAAAAATCTTAACACTGCGGCCTTCTTTTTTGTTTTGTGAATAAATGACAACCCCACCAACAGTTGAGAGTACAGTACAGAGTAGAGTGTCTCTGTTGGAAACACAAAACTGATCTAATGTTTTGGTAAACTTCTCTATAAGCTACGTACAGGCTCCAAGGATACTATACTAAAAGTTTCTGGTGAAAACACAGTGTAAGAGGAGACAGAGGAACCTGATTTTTTCACAAGTTATCTTATGTACTACTGACAGGATATAGTTCAAGATAATGCGACTTAAAGTTATGTTACCTACTGAACTTTCAAACAAAGCATGAATCTGCCAGAGCTATCGAGATTTATTGTTTCGTTAATTGTTACAGAGATGACAATGCCACAGAAACGAGATCGCCAGCTGTACAGTATGTTAAGTATGCTTATGGTATTTGCTCATTCAGTTGTAATAGCATTATGTACAGTATTGTACTCTGCTATTTGGGGCTAAGACCAGAACCACAATATTAAAAGATTTAGGGGTATTTAAAGGTAGATGCTCCCTCCTCAAAGTGTTTTCTACAATGGAGCCTACATAATGATAACCCCACAAAGACATTTGTTCTACAGATTCCAGGAGGATCACAAAAGGATACAAATTACTGGGAGAATATGATTCCATCATTTTCAGAGGACTTCTTTCAGCACACTTTCAGGCTCTCCATGAGTACATTTGAATATGTGTTGGAGCAGATAAAAAATAAGATGAACAATGCTCAAGCAGGACAATAAGCCATCACATCAGAAAATCAACATGCTATTCTCTGCACGTAAGTGGGTTCCAGGGACACCATTGTACAGCTCAAGTCAACTCTTTGATGTGACAGAGTCAATTGTCAGAATATGACACAATGTCTGCAGTGCTGGTTTAGATTACTTCCGTGAGTGTACAATCGCATGGCAGAGCCTCTGCAATTACAGCATATCTCAGAGGCATTCAATATTATGAGAAACCACATATTTTCAGGAGTTGTCGGATGCATTGATTGAAGTTGTATGCAATCTGCAAGTCCCCAGGTTCAGATGTGAGAAGATATTTCAACAGGAAGCTATTATAAAGTATCTATATGTTCCTACAGGGAACATGTAGTGAAAACCTAAAAATTCATTGATGTTAGTGTGGGTTTCCCTGGATGCATGCATGATGCCAGTAACAACCACAAGTCCAGTTTGTGCAGCAAAGGTTTGGCTCTAACAGGGACTGGTGAATTTCAACTCCTTTCAATTTAGGATATGCTGCATATCCAGTACAACCCTGACTCCCTCCACTACTGTATATAGGAAACATGGAAATCTGTCCCTAGCACAAGTAAGCTACAACATTGCCCTCGCATCAAAGAGGCAGATCATCAAGTGAGCCATTGGCCTATTGAAGAAAAGCTTCCCAAGACTGAATTCAGACTCTATCATGTCTGCCTGTGTCCTGCAAAGTACCTACATGCATGGCTACAACATTGAAGATCAGGATGCTTTGCCTGAGAAAGATGACCCTGAAATAGTAGAGGTCACTGGAGTACAGGGCCAAGATACACATCCACAGTCTAAGCAGCATAAATGCATTTTGTCACCAATTCCTTTTACCCTTATGAAGTAGGCAGGAAAAAGCTGAACATAGAGACATTTTAGTTTTCCTTGTCATTCTGTTGGGACCCCAGCCACATGTTTTTAACAATGGAGAGGCCTTCACAAAACAAGTGAGTCTGAGAACAAAGGAAGCGCACCAGGCCACCATGAGTCCAGTAACTGTCAAAGGTGTAAATCATTTCCAAAATTGCTCCCTATTGGGCTAAAGCGGCCAGATCCAGGTGGAGTCATGCAAAATCCCCTCTGACGTCAATAAGACTTTAATTGCCGCTGCGCTGATGCCCCCTGCAATCCCCATGTGATGACATCACACATTGCCACACACCGCCCTGCGAACAACTCCTTAAGAGAAGTTCGACATTACTACAGTCTCCACACAAGTGTTAGCACAGCTACTTTGTGAGCATACAGTGTGTTTGATCCAGCTTGATGCCATCTGTGCCTACTTTTTTATTAAAATTATGAATTGATATTCAATAAACAACCTGCCTTTAGCAAATCCCAACAATTATATTAAGACATATATTTTGACATTTGAAATGATCTATTACATCTGTAGGCTACCTTATTTTTTTAACATGTCAATGAGAGCCTTAAGAACAAAAAGCGTTTCCTGATGCCTCCTCTCCTCAACTTTCTCTTTACCACTCTCCACTTCTGATAGATGTTTCAAAGGAGTCATTGAGAGGGGTCGAGGTAGGATATTACAATCTCTGCAGAATGGCACCCATTAAAAGTACCCTCACTTGGGGATTTTTTTTTAAGAGCCACTTTGTTTCTGTTGTCTTCATTCTGCACCTCTACATCATCTGGACATATTATGAAGTTGTGTTATCATTTTACTGAATATATGTAGACACTAATGTGAAAGGACCTCAAATGCAACTTCACCGGCTGAAGTCAGCTTGACATCATTGGCGTCACACAGGCTGTACACTCTAAATAGAAGGTGTCTGGCTGGGAATACAAATTAAAAACTCCCCATCTGTTGCAGATTTTTTTTTAGTCTGTTTATCACATTCACTTGTAACTTTCAATCGAGCATTCTTGGCAGACACTGTACTCAAGGCACATAAAGATGTTATTTACTTGCCTATGTTCTCCCAATATATTTATTTCACATTTACTGTGAGTCTTATATTGCATAAGGAGTTTCTTTGTAATTCTTTGTAAGGGTTTCACCCTTAATTCCACTCAACAACAAAAGGTGCATAGGCCAACTGAGTTACAAACTTGCAAGATAACCTTAGAGGTGTGCCACTGCTATTTTTAACATGTTACCCTGTGAGAGGTTTGGACCTCCCGCTGGGCTAAGGAACTGGTAACACTCTGCTGCTCGGCTACACATGAAAAACCTGCTTTATTTTAGAATTGGTGTGGTTTTCATATTCACCTTGGCAGAATAAACAATACTATTTGAACCCACAGACAAAGAACCATTACCATATAACTCGGGTTTTATATTATTTGAGTGCCTGGCAATTGTTAAGTCAGTCCAAATCACTGGTGAGTGTGAACATGTTATCATAAAAAGTATTCAACCCCAACAGTCTAACTAACTGTCATGTCTGAGCTACTTGTATCACTCGAGCCTAAATTTCCTTCATCATACCAACTACTCTGTACATGGTTCCACAGCTCCTCCATTTAAGCCAAGACTGCAGCAAAGCATTACATTAGGTGAGTCACAACGGAACAGAGGGATTCAAATTGAAAATCATGTGAATCATATTTTAGATTCTGACAAAGTGGTTACAGATATACATTTACACTGTCATCATTATATACTTACATGTATCAGGCCAGTGCAGTTTGTATAACATTTGAGGGTCAATTAGCACTTTCAGTTGCTGACCATCTGCAAATGCCAGAAGAATGCTTTGCAGGTCTGTAGTCAAATGAGAATTATTTAATTCAGTAGACAAACACATACAGTACAAGGCGTAAGTCAACTGGCAGTTGTACAAACAACCAACTTGACTCTTTGGTTTATGTTGATTTGATTGTACATTTTGTGAGTGAGTTACTTGGTATTCATCACCATTTGATCAGCTTGTTTTAAATGTATTTTTGCTCACTATGTGATTAGAAAGAAGGTTGTTTTTGTTTTTTGTTTTTTTATCTTGCGTACTTTTGTCGTGAGTATAAGCTATCCTTTTAAGGATTATTTGTATTGTCCTGTCTGGCACCCAACACTAACCTTGAATTTTTCGAATAAACCTACACTACAGCTCGGTGGTATCTAAAGTTGTTTTAACCCACTGGAATTTATGTGATTTCTAAATTTCTTCAATCTAAAACTGGAAATGTTATGATGTTATAATGCTCTGATTGGCTGGATCACAATACTATCATTAACCTATTGTCAGTTGGCTTAACAACCAGCTAGCAAGATGTTGGGGAATGCACGAAAAAAAGCCAAAACCTACAACTTTTATTACAAATGGGAACACATTTATGTTTAGGTTCACTTTGGTCAATGACAGAATAATCTGCCTAATTTGTAAGTGAGCAGTTGCTCTGGAAAAAAAAATGTAAATTGTAATGTCACACTCCACTAACCCACCCAAAATTCAGAACAGACTTCCCATCCAAAAGTGCTCTGCACTCCAGCATAGTGACTGACTTTGAAGTCAGCATTGAAGGCCCAACGTTTGCCGTTTACCAAGTCCACAGAAAAAAGAAATGCTGCAAAATAGGCCTCCTTTCATGATGTTTACCTTTTGGCTTAACATAGAAAAAATTTACTGATGGAAAGTTAATTAAGATGGTAACGTTTGTCACTGCTGACATTTAATTCGAACTAAAAACAACTTTGAGCATTATCTCTAGCTGAGAAATTATTGCCTGGGTGCAAATTTCCTACCTGGCTTACCTGTTGGCAGCACAGTCTGCAGTTTGGTGTGGTTGGCGCAGTGTCTCTTCATGGCTGGGTAAGGTACTATATGTGGTCTTGCAGTTCTACTGTGCTGCCTGTTGATAGTGTGTGTCATTGGCATTATATCTGCCTTCACTCCTTGTTTTGCAAAGGAGCTGGTTGTCTTCTAGTGGTAGATTCATAGTAACACTGTTCACTTTGAGCCTTCACTTACAGTGATATTGCTGTTTGTAGAGGCAATTTTGATCTGTAAGTCTAACTCTTTCCTTGGTCTCTGTACTGCTATAATAGTAAGCAAGCCGTGGTCTGGTAGACGAGTCTGTACTTTGGATTCCTGTATCTGTTAGAGTGACTGTCTACCTATGGGAGCATGTTAAGTCTTAAACTGGTTAAGCGTTCTGATTATTTCTTGGGGGTGAAATTCCCCAGGGTGGCGTTGCCAACAATACATAAAAATAACAACCCCAGTTACTGCCACAATAAGTTTGTAGCAATTACAACAGACAGCACACTGGCTATGTGAGAAACATAACTTGGTTTTATTGCTTTGTGCTGCAAAGACCCAGAGTTTCCAGAGTTCCTCAGTTATTACTATGTAATTCATTAATTGACACGTACTAGCAAAAGTTTGGATTTTGTAAATTTTGTAATTTAATATAATGAAACTAGCTGAGAGGATTGTTTACTCCATGCTGGCAAAAGGACTGCAGCACTGCTTGTTCAAATAATTATGAGACAAAGTTTATGCTGCTTCTGGTGACTTGTCCCTGAGTGCTAAAGTTTGCTGGTTAGGTTGCAGGAAAATGCTGCAGCAATTTGTTGACCTGCTGCCTGATATCCACTCCTTTTTGGAGGTAAGAAATGAGCAGAGCAAAGAGACAAAAAGGTGGTACACAGGATTAGTGCTGTCAATGCATTCAAAGCCAAAGTGGGTCTGTGGACCTCTCAGCTGAGACATGGGGGACTGACACACTTCCAAACCTGGAAAGACTGCCACAGTATGTGAAAGACGTTAAACCTGAGCAGGTTTGAGCCCAGTTCGATAAAGTTGCAGTTGAATCTGACAGGCATTTTCAAAAAAATGCATGTCATGGAGGACATTGTCAAATTAATCAAAAACCTCCTTTTCCCCACTGACATTGACACTGTATCTGTCAAGTTGCAGGAGACATTTTTCTTACCATATGGAGTGAACATGGAAATAATTAAACTGGGAAGTGATATCGAAATGCGAGCCAGGGCAAGGGACAGCAGCTTTTGGAGACTTGTGAGCAAGGACAAAATTTCCTCTCCTCTCCTACTGTGCACTAAAAGTGAAAGCCTGCTCTGACTCCACTTATCTCTGTGAGATGGCCTTCTCACAGATGAAAATAATCAAAGTAAAGCATCAGACCCGTCTGACTGACAGGTACCTCACTGAATGTTTGAGACTACAGCGGGTGCCTCTGACTGTGAGCCCAACTACAGAGAACTAACTGATTGCACAGCCATCAAACTGACTGGGGAGGTTTTGCATAGTTTGGAGTGAAATCAACAATTCCTTTAAGCCATATGACCACAATGTATGTATGTTCATACCACTGAATATGACCCATAGGAGCATTCAGTAAAATACTATATGTAGTACCTAATTGCTCCTGTTAATTTCCTTTTTGTTGTCATGTTGCATACCTAGTTATGAGAGATGGTGAGGGTACGTCAGTTTACACTGTACTCTCACAAAACATACAACAGTCTGGACTGGTTATAAAAAAAATTAATAAAAAGAAAATAGGTGACATTACTCAGCATTAAAACAGTAGATTACAGCCTTTATTTGGACATGAGAAGTGGTCATGGTTTGGCGAGATTGGTGACCACTGCTTTAAAAGGAATAAATTGAGGGTGAATCCAGGGGAGCAGAAAATGTTACAGCTAGAACAAAGTTGTGTCCCGAGGCTTGTTGTTTAGTCTGAGCACGTTTAGCTGCAAATCTTTTCTTCTTATTATTATTATTATCAATAATTATTGTGCTGATAATTTTCTCAATTAATTCATTGTTTATTCTACAGACAACCCAGTATCATACAAATATGTGAAATGGATAGAAACTCTAAACAACAAATTACATGGTGGTGGGCATGACTTGTGATAAAATTACATGCTGGGAACATGTAAACAATGTTAATGCAAAATCAACAAGATTCTGTTGTTGTGGTGGACATGCAAATTAGATACAAAGAAATGAGTCCACACAGGGTGGTGCATATAATTTCAACCAGGAGATTGCTGTTTGTGTCTGGCATGAAACCTAAAGTCAATGTAGCTAGGTGACTTTATCAGATTTACACAACATAAGTATTTCAGTTTACGTCACTTAAGTCCCGCATGTCATTATTTTACCTAACACCACGCTCAGTTGCATAAAGAAGTTCCTTTTTATTTTTTTAAATTCATCTATTGAACACAGGTATATTCGAGAGGAGGAAATCTGAATCATGAATAATAGCAATTGCAATGGCCTACTCGCTCTACAGCCCACTCCACCCCAGGGGCCCCAGTGTGTACTTCCTGCACTGCCTATATTTATACCCCTAACCACATTTTGTTTTTTTGTTTTTTTACCTAAACTTAACCAAATCTTTTTTTTCTTTTTTTTTCTCAAAACCCAACCATGTGCTTTTCTTTTCCTGAACTGGAATGTGACTGTTTCATAACATTAACATTGCTAACATGTAAGAAACTATGATTGTTCATAATAGACTTTGCATTGTCATTGTTTTCATGTTGCCAGCAGGTAATTTTAACATACATCGTATTGCATTGTTAGGAGGCCATGTCCATTTTTCCCATCTCTGCAAGACTGTGTTGCCACAAAACATTTTAGAAGCTGAACATTTTTGACCTTTTTGTTAAAACATGACAATCGATTATCGAAAAAGCTGCTCATTAATTTTCTGTGGATCACCCAATCAATTAACAAAATAATGTTTGATGCTCTACACACCTTAAAGATCCTTTAGGTTTTATCAATGCAAACCTTAATTAATGATTCCATTTTCGTAGTCACTTGCTTTACCCTTTTAGTGACAGAAAGCAATTCTTAATTGTCAATTCACTTATCTCACTGAAGCAATTCCAGTAGAGGTTTATGTGTGTGTGTGCGTGTGTGTGGGTGTGTGTGTCATTAGGGCCAAAGCAGATGAGCTGTCAGGAGCAGACACATTAGAAAAGCATCCTCATCCTTTTATCATTGATCTCCAGCTTTTAACAAATAGGTCTGAGTCAGAGTGTGTTACGGTGAGCAGATGAAACAAAAAGCAGAGTGCTCTTGTTCCTTCACCACCTGGTTTGATGCCGCTGGTATCATTCTCTCACCAGTTTGAGCCTGTTTGTAGATGACCTGATGCTTTTTTTATTTTTTTAACATCCTTCTGTTTAGCGCTGCTACTTGCTCCAAGAGATTATGATTTATCAGTGCCTGACAGGGTAAAAACCCTGCTGCAATATTTAGGCTGGTATTGAGTATATACACCCACATTCCATCTATTTTCATGTTATTCATGCCAAAATTTTATGTGAAATCACCCAGGGCCGAGAGGCTACAATGTATCATTGTTCAGCTGCTGTCACATGATGTTGCTCTGTACTCCCTGGGTGATACTGTAATGACTGTAGTTGCAGTGGTCTGGAGGTAATGATGTCATTTATTTGAATTATGATGAGAGACAAGATGAGGTGTCGCTTGCTGTCAGGTGACAGAGGCAGCCTGTCAAATGTATTTCATCTGTTAGTTTACACAGTTTGATTCGGCAGATAGTGAATTATGAAGCTCGGCTCTCAATATGCAATTCACTCGAATGCGTTGGACAGAGAGCAGACACAATTTACGACTGTTTTCCCAAGAGTGCAGGTGGAACTTTGATTGGTTTGTTGGGAAATGACAAGGGTGGAGATTTGGTGGAGTTAAGTTAGGGGAGGATCAGTGTGCCTGTCACCACCCAGACTGAATTATTACTCTGAAGCTACAGATTCAAAGCCTGCACTAACTGCCTCTTCTGTCACAGCCCAAAGATTAGACATATTCATCAGAGCAAAACAATTGGCCTTCCATTAATTAAGCTGATGCTATTATTCATTAACCTGGAGGCTCTGTGGTGCATTTTTAAAATAACTACTGATGGATTTGAGGGTTTATATCTGAAGGGTCTTAAGTTTACAAAAGCAGCATAATCAATGTCCTTTTTCATGGTTGTTTTTTAAGCTGTACACCATCTATAATCTATGTTTATGTTTTCTTCATTAGTAAATCAAAATCTTGCAGCAATATTGTCATTTTAGAGTGAATAGTATTGATTTACATCCAGGTTAACTGAACATTTGATGAATGGATCTTTCTATGAATTAAGTCCAAGGACCACAATGGATCCCACTAAATCAGGTATCACTGAGTTGCCAAAACTCTTGTGCATCTTGTCAGCATCTCAATTTAATCATAAAATAGGTTTTTTGGTTGAAAAACTAAAAGGTCAAATGAAAGTAATTTTTTAAATAAATGAAGCCCCGCAGCAGCAACGGCCATCTGGCTACCAAAACAGTCCACAGGCCATTGTCTGGATGAGAACCATGACTCAGCAGGAAGTTGAGCAGAGGTCAGCCGAGCTCCAGGCAAGGTCAACTACAGGACCGGACGAGCTGGCGCAGCTTATCAACCAGAGAAACACACACACAAACAAACACACACACACACACACACACACACAGATGGCTAAAAGGTCCCCTGAAGCTTCTGTCGATCTATCTGTGGATTATTCTTATCATTTCTAAAAAGGTGATGATATTGATTTTCTGGGGTTTGGCTGAGAGTGTTTGTGTGTTTGACTGATGCTTATCTCAGTATGCAGCACATCACCTGTCTGTCAGTGTCAGATTGCAGAACCAGCCAGTGTCGAATCAAATCATGCACCAGCTTATAAATAAAATATTTTATATTTATGATTTAACCTAATGCACTTTTCAGACAGCAACAAGAACTTAACAGAGAACTTGATTTAAAGCTGCAAAGGAGGGCTTTGTTATTAAAAATGGCAATTAGCTGCATTTGTCAGCTGAAAAGGGACAGTTTGATAAGTCCTTTCAAAGCAACTAACAGAGCTGCAAAGAACCCAATTACTTGTGCCTGTACTGCAGGTGCACTGGTCAAAAAATATTTATGTGAAGGGAAACAGCCTGGAAAATCATCACATCTGCAAACACAGATAAAAAGCAAACAGCAAGAATGAAGACCACAATTTACAGTTTGAAAATATGACCTGCTTTTTCAATTATTTCAGTGATTTAGCTCACTTTCACACCATTTTTTTCTGGGTGTGTTGATGTGAAAGCTTTTTCTGAACATGCATACTAACCAAGAAACTTCCACCTGAACCAAGTAATCTCACATCGCTTCCAGTTAAATTGGGATTCTGTCTGTTTACAATCAGAGCAACCTGTACTCTAAGAGCATAGTATTCAATATTTATAAATATGAAAATTCACACCAAATTTAATTTTATTTGTGATCAGTGGATTTGTTCATAGAAGAGAAATAAAAACGCATGGACTGAGTTTAACTTTGGTGACTTTGACAATTAAATTCACTATTGAACAAGTTACATCCAGCCCTTCTGACAGGGTATTGGTAAGGGGGGCCTGTTTGCACTCCCCTGCAACCTGTACAGTAAGATGTGCTCACATGGTTCTGCTTGCCTGTATGCCTCCATTTCTTCTGCATCCTTCCAAACAGGTGCAAATTGTCCAGTAAATGCAACTCAAAAATGGGCACAACCGAGGAGAAATTGCAACAGTGATGTTTCATAGGTTTCATTGGTCCTAATGCCCTCCTGCATCATAAAATAAAAGTAAACCTTCATGGATTAGGTTGGACAATCGTTTTTCAAGGTCAAAAGCAAATCAGCGTTTTATAGTAACATTTTGCAGGGTGAAAAGATGTTGACATTGAAGAGCCTATGCCCACCTGTTCAACATATTTGGTTTCTTTTCCTTAGTTTTTTGGGTCAGTCTTTTCAGTAACACTTTTAAAGAGGATAGCTGTTATAATATACCTGTATTTGGTGTACTACTACCCAACAACCAATATTTTTTGCCAAATTTTCCACTTACAGTGTGTGCCACAGCTCCTATGGGTGTATCTGCATCTAAACTGGGTATAAATTATTCCATATATTTTGTATCTATAACGTCATCATTCATTGTAAGTTTGAGTGTTATGTAGGGGACTGTAATGCAGGAGAGGTGAAGGGTTGGATTGACGTGAAGATGCAGAGTGTGTGTGAGCTGACTGGTTCTATTAATAAATTTTCTACTCTATTCTATTCTATTAGCATATTTACTTTTATTGTTATCATCCTATTTTTACATTCACTTAAAACGGTGTATTCACATTTACATAAATTGCAATATGAAATGCTGTGCATCATGATGATGTACCAGAAAAAACATCCTGTGCGTCTTAGATGGGATGGTATAGGAAACACATATGGGGCAATAGTGGAAACTTCTATTTGTTACAGTCGAAAACGTTATGGGAAATTGGTGATAATCGTGTTTATGGGTCCAATCCAGTCAAAATTTTTACTAACGGGTACCACCCAAGGTGGCAAAATCTAGTTTAGCACTATCAAAAACTGTTTATCTCTGGGTGATATTTTAACAAATTACCCTTTCCAAGTGTCAGCTTAGTCACAGAAATTTCAGTGGCACCACAGTTAAACCAAAGAATAAAAAAGCCAACGCCTGTTTCAAGTTTGGTCTCACTAAAGGTCTCTGTCTGGGTGCTGATATATATCGTGGTTTTCATGGAAAAACAAATTTGAATGTGCAGAAAATTGAATAATAATGTGCTTTTAAACCTCAACCCCTAACTGCACATATACATTCAGAACAGGTCATATCTGATGTTTCTATGTGAAGGAACATCCTGCAAAAATGTTTAGACATAAATTATATGAAAATATCATGTTCAAAAGCAGAGACATGCAATTCTTTGTGTGATGCATAGGGCCCCAAATGTTGAGTCCTGATATACTTTTAATATGTTATTTGTACGTCCCAAGAAATCACAAAAAAACCTTGAATGATTACTATTGCAATTTTCCCTGGGTCAAACCACAGATTGACTGGACTAAAATGTAATTTCCTGTCTAAGGTGGTCAACTGCCACAGATTGTTTGAGCTCAGAGGAACAAATCCAGGATGGAAGTGGCCTTTGATACATCAAGGCTAACAGACTTTTATTTAAACTCATATTTTCTCTATCCCCTGAACTGCATTTCCGCTGTTGTTGGCTGGCAAGTTTTATAGACTTAATTATATTTGAGCCGTGTGAAAGCACATGAACAGCCCACACCACAAAGATCTGTTTGACTTCTTTATCACTCCTGGAAACTGGCAGCAGGCATCACAGCAGAATCTCTTTGTACCCAAACCTCTCCATATTCCACCTCCAACTGTTGAATTTCTTTTTAAGATGGCTGGGGCTTTTTTTTTGTTGTTGGTTTTTTATTTTTATTCTTTCAGTGTCTTGCGCTGATCTGCGTTCCTTCTGCTGCTGCCTGCATGGTGCCAACAATACCTTCTGCTTCGGGCCGTGTGCTTAGCTCTCTGATCACAATATGGTATGCTTTTTCTAAACCAGTGTGCAGTGACTAGAATAACACTGGGAGTCAGGGGCTCCCAGGAACCACCTACAGTGTCCCACGGGGGTTAGCAGTTACATACAGCAATGTTATTATTTCACAATCCACTGCAAAAGTATCTACATGGTGAAATGTGATGAAAAGACTGGAAGGGGCTTTGACATCCTCTCATTTTTAATTTCACAGGCATTTTATGAATGAAGTGGATTTTTGCCACAAGACCTGCTCACCCATCATGGATAGCTGCTTGGTTTTCTGGTGAATGTGAGGACCAAATAGCCAATTGATCAAGCCATGGTGGATGGCTCAAAAAAATGTATAAGTATATGTAAATATATTAAAGTATAACCCTAACGCTAGGGTGATTACTTTGGAAAATTGCACTTATTTCAGTGGACATTAATAAACAAGAGGGAATAATGTGTCAGGCCCATAACATCAAAGGTTTCACTTACACAACTTTATCCTCATACAACAGTTTGTATTACATCTAATGAATTAGAGCCCCATGACTAACGTTACATACTTAATGTAAAGTTGTGTGGGTTAAATATAGAAAAAGAAACATGGTTTGGCATTGTTAAGTTATCTAGGTTAGATTTAGGAAAAGAAACATAGTGATGAAATAACTCAACGTTCACTTGGTTTCATGTGATCCTGAGCAGTGGTTTCCTGACGGAAAGTCCTGTGATGTCTGACACATCCACCACCCCAACCTGCCTCCTTAAAACGACATTCACTCTGGTTACTACAAAAATTAAGGGAACACCTAATGGTCACAGTATAACACCAAGTCAGTGAAACCTCAAGGATATCAAGGACAAAATGTGCAATGGAGAGGCAAAAGAAAAAAGAAAAAGGCAATGGTTTTACATGTGGTGGCCACAGACAGCTGTTCTCCTTATCCTTCCTGACTGATTCTTCTCTAGTTTTGTGTTCTGCTAGTGTCCTTGTCACTACTGGTAACATGAGGCGGTACCTGAAGCCCAGTCAGGTTGCACAGGTAGTCCAGCTCACATCTATATGTTTGGTTACACGAAGGTTTGCTGTGTCTCTCAACACAGTCTCAAGAGCATGGAGGAGATACCTGGATGACTGAATGTTACACGAGGAGAGCTGGACAGGGCTGTAGAAGGACATCACACCACCTGACCTAAATCCAACTGAGCACCTATGGGATGTTATGTATCAGTGCATCTGATGCTGCCAAGTGCCACTACAGACTGTCCAGGAGTTCACTGATGCCCTGATACAGGTCTGGAAGGAGGTCGCACAGGACATCATCCACTGACTCATCACGAGCATGCACAGACATTGTCTGGAGTGCATACAGGCATGCAGGGGCCATACACAGTACTGAGTCACATTATGAGTTGCCTTGATAAAATTCACGCAAGCTGGATCGGCCTGTGGTTTCAAATTTTTACTTTGATTTTTGGTGTGATTTTGAATCCAGCCCTCAGTAGGTTAATGATTTTGGTTTCTATTGTGTGTTGTTACATCACTTTGTTCTCTGCAAATTATACAATATACATCAGTAAAGATTTTCAACTTGAAGAGTTCATCAAGATCTTGTGTTAACGTGATTGATTATATGGGTTATTCATGAATTACTGGCTCACGATTATGTGGGTTATTTATGAAATGTGGTGCAGTAGTAATTGCAGTAATACGTACAAAACATGCATGCATGAGAACAACCTGATTACACATATACCTAAGAGAATGACAATATTTTCAAAACCAATGTTCCCCATATCTTCAACACATGTATGGCAAAATAAGACATTAATGCGTTTTCAGTATGAAGCTTTTCTGATAGTTTGGAAGGAGTTCTCAGAGGACCAGGCGTCCACTTAAATGAGGCTGTTACTCCTCAAAGAAACATTAAAGAGGTATTTCACAGCAGAGTTGCAAGCCTGAAAAAGTGAGATAGTGAGTTACTACTCACTTTTAATATTAAGTATTCAGTATGTCACTTCTTCTGTCTCACATATCCCTCTCGGTTCACACACATATTTATTAATTGTTTGTATTTAATTAGCTCCCTAATTTTCAGCTGAATTTAATGTCAAATGTATCTATGAGTGTCCCAAACTTTTCTTCAATGTTTTCATGGTTTGGCTCAGACACTCATCCCATAAACAGTCATGCCAGACAGCCAAGACTTAAAGCCGCTGTCTGGTTTAGTGGAGAGATGTATTTGGTGCAGCAGTAAAGTATTGAACTGTGTGAAGTTGGTGTCACGGTGAGACGGGAGATGCTAGTTAACCTGCCATGATGAACTGCCTCAATGCCATTTGTCCAGCGGCAGAGTGTGCAGCTCCACTAGAGTTTAGCTCCTGGAGGGGAGAAGAGAAAAAAAAAAAAACAAAAAGAAAAAAATACTCCAGAAAGCA
>JAPZEB010000006.1:27205534-27215721 GCA_029783705.1 Chaetodon striatus
AAAAAAACAAAAAGAAAAAACTCCTCCAGACAGCACTAAATGGTGTGGAAGGTCAGATTTATTCCAAACATACATCACTATTACTAGCACCCAACAAAAGAGTGGAGCTTGAACAGCCCTCAGCCTCTCTGTGGTGAAAGGATTTTCACAAATTACAGCACATCATTCATTGTGTACCCAATAAATGAGCATTTTATGGATAACAGAATTAGGATAATGCACTGTTGTTGTTTTAATGCTGTGCTAGACCTTCGTGTTCGTTAAGTAACAAAGAAGGGAAACTAAATGTATTTGGAAAAAAGAACAATGCAGAAAATAGTTGAAGGGTAAGTGTGTATGTATTATGCAAATGGAGGCTGTAAAGCCACAAACAAGAAACAAGCTGCCATCTAAAACAGTTAAACATGTACCCTGTGTTTAACAAAGATTATAAAGGAGAGAATTAGCATGTTAGCTAGGAGAAGGACACTTTAAAATGCTTCAGTGATCAGTCCTTGACTGGGCACAACCAAGCAGGGCCTAATGTCTGTCATGGGACTTTACTCACTTTTTAGTAACATTCCACAGTGGGCTTGAAGAGACAGGTCTGGCTATATGTGTGATTGTTAAATCCAACCATCATGAATAATCCAAGACACAAAATGAGGTTGCTGTATCTAAATAGATAGTGTATGAGTCTGGCTTGTAAATGAGATTCTTGGGTGACCTAGGTTATATTTGTTTTCCCATTTAGTCCACATACCAGTCTGGTAACTATTAATCTGAGGTGTTAGTGTCCATGTACACAGTTCTGCACAAGGATAATATATATCAAATAAGTAGAGACAAAACTGACATGGTTAGAGTATCACATCATATCTTTACTTTCTTGCACTGATGCGAAGGACGTGGTGGAAAATAAGGAATATAAGTTTACAATATGCATTTCTAAAGGCCACTAATGGCCATTGCTGTGATGGACTCTGTGATTTGAAATAAACAGGCTCATGTACAGTATGTGAGGAGCAGTGTATGTGTTACATATGATTCAGGGGTCATCATGTTGGACTGCTCTTAGACTATCATTTTTATTTCTGTACAGCATATCCACTTCAATTATTCTCATCAAGGGAAATTGATCCCCTCTCAGACTTACTGCAGTTCAGAAGCTGGCCTGAGGACAAGCCAGTGTGCAGGTGCAGCTAATAAACCATGTTGAAACCAATCTCTTCACTTGCAGTACAACTACAGCACAGCTTGTTTCATTTGACCTCTTTCATCAGTGTGATTGATTTGCCCCACAAAGCTTGTTACTTCAGGCAGAGAGGATAAATACTCAACTTCTCCTTAGCTGCGCACCATATGTTGTGAGCCTTAAAAGAAGCCCAAAACATATACTAAATTGGTCTGGTTCCCGTTGTTTTGGGAACCAGACCAATAATTTGACCCTTGAAAATGATACCTACTCTCCTACTTGTCACTGATTGTGAGCAGTTCAATCACAGAATATATTTTGTGAAATGTAATAGAGGCTTACAGAGGGAAAACTTTTCAGTATTACACAATAAAAAGGCAAGTATTTTGGGAAAGTTCTGAAAAATACATTACAATACACATTTCTGGATTTAAAAAAAATGCATTTGTCACCATAAGGTGATAAATAGCTCCTTGGCATATGACATCATACCTCAGTGTGTTGTCCAGATGGAGGGCAAGCAAATGGAGGCAAGACCACTGCACACATGCCAATGGTAAGTGCTGTTTACAATGATTTTTCTGGACTGCACTTAAATAGCCCCTTTCTAACACTTTTTTACACTACATTTCACATTCACCCATTCACACACCCAGGTTACATTCAAGGCACCACCTGCTACTCAGTAACCATTCACATGCTCTCACACATTGATGAAACAGCCACTGGGAGCAATTTGGGGTTCAGTATCTTGCCTAAGGATAGTTTAACATGCGGACTGGAGGAGCCTGAGATCAAACCGCCAATCTTCCAATTAGTGGACAACCCACTCTACCGCTACGCCACCGCCATCCGCAAATAGTGAAAAATCAAGGGCTGCTTTAAGTCCCGAAAATAGCAGGGTCGATGTAAAAAAAAAAAAAAAAAAAAATCAAAAACTTCCATCCTTAGATTTGTGGAGTGGAGTCAACTAATGTCAGACATTTACATAAAAGTGTTGTTGTGTTGTTAGATAGGCCTTTGGTTTGATGCAATTATAATTTGTTGTGACAATTTTTCAGCCATGACCCACATTTTAATGGCGTAAGAAAAAAGTAGCTAAAGTTAAACAATATTAGTCAGTAACATCAATGTACAGAGTTGAAATATATATATATATATATATATATAAATCAAAACTGTTATAATCAAGCACAATTACTCACCTGGACCCAACCGCACACAAAAAAGATAGTCCGCAAGGCTCTTGTAATGCTAGTAACATTAGGAGGTCTGGATGATGAGGTCATTTTTAATGAGGATTGTGTTCACACCGAGCAAATTTGTCAAGTCCTAAGAAAAATTCCTTTTTTTTTTTCTTTTTGTTTGGATCAATCAACTATTTTTTGACAGTACTTGCTGCCTGCATGCTCACCCAGCCCTTTTATGTAGTCACCTCCATGCATTTCCAGTTCCTGCAACATACAGACTTATTACTTTCTGCCCTCCATCTGAGTTGTGTACATTACAATAGTCACTTACTTGTAAACAAGCTTGCCAAAGTCCCCACAGAAACACTAAATAAATCAAATAGTAATACCAAAATGCCTTTTCTGTCAAGATGTAGACCAATGCCACCAAATTTCGCAATGGCAACTACATGCTACATGATGCACACAAGAGTGTTACTACAAAGCCAGCAGTGACTCAGAAAAAGAGGAGAAGCTTTGTACTTTGCCGGACTTGAGCACCATGGAGAGAGACACTGCCTGTCCCTCCATGAGGTCAGCACCATGGAGAGAGACACTGCTGATCTGCCACCAGCACCACAGGGATGGACTCACAATGAGAGATTCATGTAGTTATAATCATGCCTTTTTTTTCTTTTCTTTTCTTTTCTTTTCTTTTCTTTTCTTTTTTCTTTCTTTTCTTTTCTTTTTTTTCTCTGTATGGTATATGTTTCAAACTTGCTGTGAAAAGCACTTTACTGTGGCATTTCATGCAGCTCAGCCACGCATTAGTGATGGGTGTTGGTGTGATTTTAAAGGGATTTCTTTTGTGCAAGCACTCAGATGATTCTATGTGTAATGAACGCTTTATACGCTGTTTTCAAAGTGATGCTGAATTACTAACCCCTTTCTCTTGCAATTGGACAACAGATAGAGGCAATTGATTAGACAATAATAACAGCAGTCTAAATTACAAATCCACTACAGTGGCTATAGAAAGCAATCAGTGGCTATTTCTGTTGATGGCTTTGTGTACCATTAAAGCATGCTTTCACGGACTTTAATGGAAGAGAAAAAAAAAAAACACCCATATGATCCATATGATTTTTTTCAGACATACTTATGAGAAGATAAAATAGAATACATCAGCGAAGACCAAAGAAACACATGAGAGTTAATCATGGTGAGCATTTACCCTCCATGTCTACCTGCAGAACACCCACAGACAATAACCCAACAGTAACAAATTAGAAAAAAAATGTTTGGCAACTCCAGGGACAAATACACATTTCCTCGGTGACAATTTGTCATTTAATTAGCGAGCACACAATACCAGCAGGACAGTCACCCACCTTGGCTGTGCAATCCATCATGAAAATATGCCACCAGTATTGTATATCCATAATCATTCTCTGCAGACACAGAATAGGAAAACAATAAGCCACCTTGCGTGCACCCCCTCCCCTGTCTCTGTCTCTGCACCCAAGATGAGGTAAAGGTTGGCCTGCTGTTTCCGGTTGCCATTTAGAGGACATCTATTATGGAGATGTCAGAGCACTGAGGCTTGGGCTCCCACTAAGAACCTCCAGCAGGCAGACACAAGTGAACTTTGTTGCAGCGCTTCTTTCCATCTCCCCTGTCACACACTGCCTTCTTAGCTAATAAAGTAGAACGGACGTGAAAAACAACCTTTAATAACAGAAGTGACCTTTTAGCAGGGAAGTGTGTATACGTGTGCGGATGAATGGTGGGAGATGGTGGCTGTAAGTTGTTGGGATCATGAGCTCAAGTGGCTCTTCCATTTGCCTGCACAATAAGTGGCTCTATAGACAGAAGATATGCTGGAGGTGAGAGATAAATCGGAAAACACTACATTTTCTCTGCAGTTTGGCCTTTTATCCACACTTAGCTGGCATTCTGAAGAAACATAAAATCAGTTTTAAGAAAGTACTCAATCTGTATTTGGTTATTAAAATGTAACACAGGCAGGAAATAGACTGATGAGCTTTTCAATTATGCTGACAGTCAACCTTCTTTTTTTTTTTTTTCCATCAACACAGCCACTGCCTATCCATTTAGCAGCACTGTTAATAAACCAGCCCAGTCACTGGAAGAAAATGTTGGCATTGTACATTTCTGCAAACATCAGATATGTTTCATATGTATCATATCAACATTTTTAAAATGTTGTAGCATACTAGTTGATGCGCTCATTTTGAGGTGGAGTGGATAGTGGATGGAGTGACGCCGAGGTGAGATGCCTGACTAGCTGCAGACTTCTGCAGGTCAGAGGTACCAACAAAAGACAAAGCTGGTTGTTTCTTAGCAGCCCAGTGCTGTGTTTAAAGCAGCTTTTAAGCCACCTAATGTGTAAGTTTTCTAGCAACCTGTCACTGTGGTGTTTCTAAGTGGTGAACCCCTAAAGCAGAATACAGATAAGGCTAACGATGAGGTTTGATTTTATTGTTGAGAGGAACTGAATGATGAAGTAGGAGACATCGTGGCACAGCAGGCAGATGTGGAGGCTGGCTAGCAAGAGACTGGTTTAAAAAAGCTGACGAGGACTGCAGATGAATAGTGGACCTAAGACACAGGAAAGCAAGGATTAACCAGACAGTCAGAACAGGCTGGTCCGAGCATTGACAAATAGTTGAACTGATGAAGACTGGAGTGAGGAACTGGGGAGATTTACCATTGAGTCTTTATTAGTAGATGAGCTGCAGGTGTGCGGGGTAACTGGCAGCAACTGGCAGGCAGGGCATCAGCTGGAAACACAAATACAGAGGGAGAAGACATTCCAAAAACAGAGAAGCAACCAGGTACAAGATGGAGAGAAATACTGATGGGAAGGAAGAGGTCTTATCTTATCTTGACAGTTTTCCAGAAGTTTTTTAGTCACCCAGCTGGGATAGTGCCACCAAAAGTGTTGTTTGTTACCAGGACATCACAGTTTTTAAGCCAAAACATGATTTTTTTTTCCTAACCATAACTACAACCTTTGTATTTAATGTGAAGGGTAACAGTCTCACTCCTGAGACAAACGACTCTTCAGTAGTCACAGGTATTCATCAGCACCAGCTACAATCAGCAGCAATGGAAAAACCACAGGTACAGGGTGGATGTGTTAATTTTAACCCCTTTTTTAGTGTGATGCAATAACAGGCCACCGCAAAATACTGTCCACCTCCATCCAAGCAGCACCTGACCATCGTTCAAATTTGGCATCGAGTTTAAAAGAAAGAATGAATAAGTAAGAGAACTAAATAAGAAGTAACCACCATAGCATTTTCCACTGGCCTCCACGCTGCTTTCTACTGTTTGCTAACCTGTTTCCTGGCACCTCTGTGACATCAAACATGACACACCAGAAAAATAAATAAATAAATAAATAAACAGAAATGCATACTCGTCTGCTCCAGAGCTGTGTACATGGATCTGGGCTAGTGGCAATGGGAAAGGAGTTCATCATTGTTTTTTTCCTGTGTTTAAATAACCTGCACAAACACATTCATTTTGGTGGAGACGAAATATAAGTGTACTTAAACTAAGCCACATGTTAACCATAGCATTGTTGAAACCTAAAGAAATGTACACTTTCAACATAGCCACTACATAAAAACATGCAAATGTAACTTATCCATTGCTTGCAGATACAAACAACATTTTTTCTGGTGACTGAGTTTTAAGAAACAAATTTTTAATCACCTTTAATGTGCTGAGTCACCATTTTTTGGTGAGGTTGATCACACAATACAAGTATTGTCTTTCTGTTTCTGATATCAAACAACTGTATGAGTGTAAAACAGTGATCTCTATATTTCGGTAACATGAATTTGATAGTCAGCTGTGGCTTGAATTGATTTTTGAGCACAAAGAGGTAGAAAAAGACCTGTCCAGATGTGCTGACAAACAACTGTTGACACAGAGCAACATTATCATCCCACCGGAGCTGCATTTCGGTCCACCTGATCAGTGTATGTGCAATGTTCACTCTCTTTTTTGCTGTTGATCCTTCAGCTCCTGAGAAAAATCATCATTAGCCGCCAGATGTTTTATTTAAGCTAGCTTTATCAGTCCTGCTGAGTTAGTAGTGTACCGTGGGTTTATCCGAGCTTGTTTGCTGAAAACAGCTGCCCGCCACTGCTGGAAATGAGGTTGATGAGAGTGCTGAGACTAAACCTTACAGTAAATGTGCTAATAAAGACAAGGCATGTTTATTTGTGTAGCAGCTTTTAACACCAAGGAAATGCAAAGTGCTTTACATAACACAGAAACGCATTAAGGCAAGGTATTAAAAGCACACAACACAACATAAAAAGACTATATAAAAAGACACACACACACAAAAATTACATTTTAGAAAGTGTAAAACAAAACGGAAGATGAAATAAAAGAAGACAAACCCAATAGCAGAATGAAAAGTCAGTGCAGCTTCAGTATATAGTCACACAGTCAACTTAATAAAATGCAGTGGCAAATAAAGTTTTAAGCCTTGAGTTAAATAAACTGAAAGTTGGAGCAGATCTTAAGTTTTCTGGGAGTTTGTTCCAGATATGTGGTGCATAAAACCTGAATGTTGCTTTTCCATGTTCAGTTTGGACTCTGGCAAAACCTGTCCCAGACCAACTGAGAGGTCTGGAGAGCAGCAGGGCAGAAATGTTTTTTTGGCCCAAAACCATTCAGTGCGCTATAAAGGCACAAAAACAAGAAGCCATCAGAGGCTGAGGGGCTCTGCAGAGTTGTTGAGATTTCTCTGTGAGTTCATCACAGTGTTTTCACATAACACAGAGTAATTTGAATCAATGCATGAAAAAAATTGATTACTGTCGTTACAGAATAATGACAGCGTTGCAGGCGTTACATTATGGGCCAGCATGTCATGGCAAATTTGTGGTTTAAATTGGACAGGGACAAAAGAGAAATTGTTAAAGGTCTAAATACTTGCAAAACACAGCAAGTGTGGAAAACAATCAAATCTACAGTAATGGAAATGGATGGGGGGGGGGCAATAAAGTGTTTCCTTTGTCTTACTGCCTCCCACTTCAGCAGCATGTGCCTTCACCTTTTTTGTTTACTGAATAAATCTGATTATGTTATTGCCCTCACTTCAGGAAGCTGTTACATGCATCTCTGGCTTTGATGAAGTGATTAGCAACATGCTGTTACCTCCAATGACCGGCTTCAAGGAGAGAAGGAATGAACATTAGAGAGCGATACTGCAGGCTGGAGAAAGAGGACGAAAATAACTGGAAAATGTACCTCAGCTAAAGGAGGGAACATGTAAGGGAAAGAAAACTTAGTGCTGGAGTTGTACTTTTATATCAGGATTTATCAGTTAATGAAAACATTTTGGTATACTTAATGAAATTGTGTAGCCTTGATCTCCTAATGAGAGATTGTTCTATGGCTGTTAAAGGATTCTGTTTCACTGGCTGCTTTTCAGTGCACCAATGAGATATTTTTTGCTGCCCTCGCTTCAGGCAGCCATTTAACGCTGTAAAGGCTTTGATGAAGTGATTAGCAACATGCTGACTGAAAGACAAAGACGGCAAGGCTGTGATAGGGAGAGAGGGTCAAATGTTCAGTTTTTTAAATGAACGTGTGCTGTATGCACACTCGCTCAGCTAACTTTCATTTGAGCCCAAAATGTTTTGCCTCTAACACTGTCCAGACTACAGCACTGTTCAGGGACTGTGTGGTTTAAAAGGTGCCCCGTGGAGTTTTTCTTGTAAACAAACAGTTCACACTCAGTGTTTCTCACAAAACACACTTTGTATCCTTGCAGCATAACATGTTGAGTACATTTGCCATCTCATAAAGCATTCATAAAGCTGATTTTGCAAATATATTTTGTATTATATACCTGCATTGTTTACTTCCATATATTTGTTTTGTTGTTGTTGTAGCTGAATCTTTAATGTAGATAGATATTTATTAGTCCATTCAGAAATTCATCATGTATAGCACTGTAAACATCAGAAAAATAAGCAGACACCTATGATACCACTGAAAACAATAGCACCAATAACAAACATCAACAATAGACCACCTCACCATTATTACAGACCTATTCACAACATATCATAAAGTGCTCTACATATCATAAGCTCCACATTGTTTTTCTACACTGACTGAAAACACTGCCAGAAATATGGTCTTTACATAAAGCTGGGCTGTATATGCAGAGGACAGACACAAATACTTTTGAAATAGGTGCAACATGACCAGAGAGAAGAGAGAAAAAGGCCTGTGGCATTCACTTTTGCTCAACAGGTAGAAAACCTACAACTGCCAGAATGCACTGAGCAGCATCAGGCCAATAAACATTGCTGCTGGTGGGTGACGTAATGCTTGAAACAATATGGATACTGGTTACAAACAGTCTCTTTCTGTATGACATCTATTGCATGTCTCACCGTCCTGGAAGAGGGATCCCTCCTCAGCTGCTCTTCCTGAGGTTTCTACCATTTTTTTCCCTGTTAAAGGGTTTTTTGGGGGAGTTTTTCCTTACCTGCTGTGAGGGTCCAAAGGACAGAGGGATGTCGTATGTGGTAAAGCCCTCTGAGGAAAATTGTGATTTGTGATATTGGGCTTTATAAATAAATTGAATTCAACTATATTGAATTGAATTGAACTTAATTCAGTTCAATTCAATTCAATTCAGTTCAATTATTAAAGTCAACAGTAAGCTGAAATATGCTTCTGAAAACATTTTTGGTAAGTAATAGGCAACACAGTGACAGAACACTGCCAATCGATATGAGTTTGGTCCGTGTCTGAGAAAGCGGGGCAGCTTCCCGTCTTGATCTGCTTTTATACTTTTGGTTCCCATGGTGGTGGGCATATGAAAACACAAAAGTGCAATCTGTTGTAAAGCAACAGCCCTAGAGCCAGCAATAATATGCTGGATGACATGAAATACATTATCCAACGGACTGGAGCTGGGAGATGACCAGGGAGATATGGGTGCTGTCAAGATGGAAGGAAGTTTTCCCACATTTAATTTACACATACTTCCTAAAGTGTTATGATACAAAGCTGGTTGAAAATCAACCCCCTGAGACCCAGACTTTTGTTTGGTAATTTTAATAATGATAATAATAATGCAATAATGTCCAAACATCTTCAAACAAGTACTTCCTAATTAACAGTGTCTTAGCTTGTTACTGTCACTAAAATTGGTCAAATGTGTTGCCATATTAAACTACAAACATTACTGATCACAGATAAACAAGTTTCAATCCTAAAATTTGATCCAGTTTTGTCCACTTTTGTGTCAGCATCGGCTGCAGAATGACTTGGCAGAGATGGCTGCCATCTTGTTCTTACATGGATTGGTGTATTGTGCTTTTACTAACACTAGATGGCGTGTCCACATGTGTCCACAATGAAGTGTCCACAAACAAGGATAACAGGTCTAAGGTAAGTAGAATGAAGTATAAGCTCAAACAAACCCAAAATGTGATGTCCTCATATGAGGACACAGGGTCTCAGGAGGTTAAACAGCATTCTGACACTTTTTTTTACGAGGAGGTGTGTGGCAGTTAAATTTATAGCTCAGTGATAATATAACAGTATATCCATTAATAATGTATAGATTTAAAGATTTATAGTCTTACTGAGCACCATTTCCACCGTACTGTTAAATTTGTTGTCTGCCATATAAAGATACTTATTTCAAGATTTGAGTTTTTACTTTATAAATGTAGTTATCAAGGTTATTTAAGGGTTATTGTTACTTATGAGGAAGATGTGGTGGTGCAAAAAGGGGAGACAGGTCAAATAATTTTAAAATCACTGAGAAG
>JAPZEB010000006.1:27224073-27238792 GCA_029783705.1 Chaetodon striatus
ACTAGCTTGTCTGTTAAGCATGATCACACATGTACAGTGTGTAAATGACCATCGACAGACTGCAGTTACGCACAGTCAAACACACCGCACCACACTCAGTTGGAGTGGAGCCTGTGTTGCGTTCAGGCGTTGTCATGTAAATAACAAATTTCAGCACTGGAATAGACCATAGCACAATACAGCAGTATGTCAAGTGGGCCAATACCAAGCAAAATTTCTGATTTGTTAGCCAAACCCACCCCAACCTGTCAGGTTCCAGTGGGTCCCGTCGGGTCCCGTCAGGCTCGGGTCAGGTATTGCTATTTGATAAAAATACAATTAATCGTGATTAATCAATTACAAAGCAGGGGAATATTTCATGGGTAGAGGGAAGAATGGATTTAGCTAAATTCCAGCAAATTCTGGAAGCTGAAGATGAAGAGAAGATGGCTTCTGTGAAAGAAACCCACAGTGGACTACTTCACGAGGCACAAGCTGAAGGTTTTGCCATGGCCCTCAAAGTCCCCAGACCTAAACATCATTAAATATCAATGGATAGACCTCAGAAGAGCAGTGCATGCAAGACAGGCCAAGAATCTCACAGAGCTAGGAGCCTTTGCAATTAAGAGTGAGTGAAAATCCCCCAAACAAAAATTAAACAACTCTTAGCTGGTTACAAAAAGTGTTTAGAAGCTGTGATACTTGCCAACGGGGGCACTACAAAGCGCTGACCAAGCAGGGTGCCCAGACTTATGCTTCAGGCTCTTTTCTGCTTTTGTTACTTTGAAACAGTAAAAGATTGAAATAAAAAGTAATCCTGCCTGAATTATTGAAAAAAATGTGTCATCTTTAACTTCAGGCCTTCTGGAAATCCTCTACTTACTTTACTATTCACAGTAAACAAAATGTTGACCAGGGGTGCCCAAACTTTTGCATGCCGCTGTATATGACACACGTGACGTGCAGCCTGAGAAGGACACCTGAAGAAGCTGGATATGAAAAGTGTTGTTTACCACTCTTAACATGGCAGAAAGGACAAAAGGACACTGTTGGCTATAGAGCAACACAAATCGATGACAGAGAAAGGTGTTACCGAAGACCAGGCAGAAGAAGACACCTGCTCTTGATTTGATTCTGCAGTTCATGTTCATTCATTCATTTTAAATGCTTATTCTCTTGGGGGTCGCAGGGGCGCTAAAGCCTATCCCAGCTGACATAAGGCGAGAGGCAGGGTACACCCTGGACAGGTCGCCAGATTATCAACAGACGATCATTCATGCTTACATTCACACCTACAGGCAATTTAGAGTTACCAGTCAACCTAGCCTGCATGTCTTTGGATTGTTGGAGGAAGCAGGGGTACCCAGAGAAAACCCACACCCCCATGACCCCCCACCCTGGGTTCAATACTTCCAGCCTGGGTTCTGGTCTCTGTGTAAATATACAGCTGTGATTCACTTTTCTGATTGGCTGCCCACAGTGTTGCTTCACCCGGTTGGTTAGTTCTATGCGAGCAACATTTAGCCGACAAGTTAAACTTCTAAAATGACTATTTTGAATCGTGTTCATTTCAGGAGCTGCTTTCCCTAAACTTGCTTTGCTGACTGTCAGAATATATTCCTGCTGTGGGTTAAAGGCCTGATTCACTCAAACAAAAAAAGCATGTATTCCCATTTACTTCTGGTGGTATTTAGTTAAACAAATAGTTTCAAGTAAAGATTCTGAGATATATGCGTATAAAGTATTGCTAAAGCTACAAGCAGCAAAAACAAAATTCATTGTACCTACATTTTATTGAGATGCATGAGTACAAACTCAAAATAAAGGAATGCATAGATGAAGAAAACACCATATGGTTTGGAGTCATTGTGCAGGCAAATATATCTTTTTGTTTGGTTGAACCAAACTTTTAAATTACAGCAAGTGGATCAGTTAACATAATTCGGAAAATCCCATAAATCCATCACTTCATCTGCATTAGTTTGCTCGTCTTGGAAAATTGGCACAGAGCTCATGTAAGTCACATACAGAGAAAGAGTTTTGTCTTGCCGAAGTTATTTGACTTAATTTAAGTTAACTTAATTATCCTTGTGGAGAGGTCAGACTTTCTGACAGACTTACTTTGTGCAGGAATTAAATGTGGTCGAATGTGTGCAGCTTTAAATGGGAGTGGATGAATACTACCCACCTAGAATCACTTAACCTTGCATATGCTAATGTGTCGGTGTGAAGCTGTGACAAAAAAGACCAATTATACAGTAGATCCAAACCTTGTGTGCTTAAAAAAACTGTCCATAAGCGCTATCGACTGATGAACAAATTGGATATATCACATTTTAGAAGTTCACATTTTATGTGTTATCTTTCTTCCTCGACATCAATGACTCAGCTCTTTTATCGGTAATCAGATCTTTTATCTCTTCAGCTGTGCCAAAAATACCACAAAAACTCATCTCTTTTCCGATGTGGCGTCCTTTACTTTCTGTGTGTTTTTGCTGATAACACCACTGTGCTGTGTTCACCATGACTTGTGCTTTTAATCAGATGTACCTTCCAGCGAATGCAGCTCCCTCATTAGCATTCCCTGCATTCACCTCGGTGCACTGCTGGCCGCTCTCGTTCCCACTCGCAGCGCTGTCTTCTTCACTGTAGGATATGATACATAATGCATGTACTCCAATGACTCCCCTCATGCTCCTTTTTCTTATTCTATCTCCCCATCCTGTGGTCCAAAGAGAATAATGGGGTAAAGAACGCAATATTAACAGAAAAAGAGATTCTTTGCCTGCAAATCCAGCCCACTGAACAAAGCTCAAGCCCTATATGAGCAGCAACACATAAGCAAATATATATTTTACCTTTATGCAAATGTTTTATATACCAATATAACTCTCTCTGTGATGACCTGCTGAGGATGAAGTGATAAAACACAATAATGGGAAAAACATCATGTCAGTAGACAGATAAAATCATGTTTTCACTGCAAAACAAGCAAACAATATTGAGATAAACACAAACAGATGACAGAAAGTAGCGTTAAGGTGAATTTTAGAACACATTGCTGTAAAAGCTACATTAATTTGCACATTTGGAGTACTTTGCTTATTTACAGGGTTAATCTTTTTTTAAATAACTTTCATCTTACTTAGATTTGGTCATCATTTCATTAGGCAAACTTAAGAAATTTCTGGGATTATTATGGACATTTATCAAAATTTTGTTTTTACCTCCAAGAAAAGTGGTTTGATATACCTGACTTGACTTCTCCTGTTCGCAACCTGTCTGGCTGTCAAAATTTTGGCATTGTACATTTTTTGCAAACCGCTGATATGTAACATTTGTATGTTATTATGTAGCTGGTATGTTAAAACTTCACATTCTGTATGTTTTCACAAGGAAAAGCTCATGTTTGGGCTTAAAATACATGGTGGTTAAATCGTGGCAGGAAATGCCACTAATGTCTTGCAAAAAAAAAAAAGCAACAACAAAAAAAAACAAACACTTTTGGTGGCACAGTTTCAGCTTAAAATGCCACTGATGTCTCACCAAAAAGACCTGCTTTTGGTGGCATGATCCCCGCTGAAAATGCAGCCGATGACTTGTTGTTTGCTGGCCTCTAAGACTGTATTGTCAAAAGCTGGGCAGACAACATGATACCGCTGTCATCATGACTAATAGCTACATTGATCAAAAATTACCAAGTAATAAACTGGTATTACCCCTTAATGGAAAACATCAACAGGAAAAAAAAACAAACTTATGTCCTTAGGCTGTTTTTTTTAACAGGGAAGGAAGTTGACAATTTGACATCAACACCTGTATATCCTACAGTAAACAGTGTGCAGTTAAGTAAACACTTACTAAAAGTTATGTTCATGGTGAATGACCACTGGCATTGAAACACTTTGCAAAGTTCCTCCTCCCCATCTATTGGAATGAGCACAGAGGTGGAAATGTTATCAGCTTCATGGAAATGGCAGACCGAAAGCTGACAGCTGCTTGGTGTGTGTTTTGATTGACAGCTGCTTTTAAAAACATTCGAGATCCAGATTGGGCCTGTTCCTCCGCAGACAAGAAGGAACTGTGGCAGAGAAACTGACGTTCGCCATCTGCAGGTCTCCAATTACCTGTGATGCAGTTTTTTGTTTTTTTTTTGTTTGTTTGTTTTTGTTTAGTAGGGGAGAACGGGGTTGGTGGTCACAATCTGAACTTTGATTTAAACCCCTCAGAAAGTGTGTCCACAATGCTCCCTTTTAATGTGTAATGAAAGCCTAAAATGCCAGGTTGGAATGAAGGGATCTTACTTTGCTTCAAAAGATATGAACGGTCGAATATGTTTTGTGCTCTTGTGACAATCATCCCCATCATGGGGTTGGTTGTCCCCAGGTTATTGTAATGAGGAAAAATAAAGGATGGAACCAATCTTAAAAAAATGAATTTGAAAAAACTGAATTTTACATTTTTAAATGAGAAACACTAAAAGTTCCCTCACCTCAATGTTTAGTGTCTTACTCCTGAAATGAGCTTGTCAGTGACCTCTTACACCAATTCCAAAAATTTCAGTACTTAGTTTGAAGAAAGGTATTTGCACATCCAACAACACTGAGCTTAAATAGAAACTGCACCCATTTCACAGGTGTACACAAGTGTCCACAGGTGTGAGGGAATTAATCAGCTGTGGGTGTCTTTCGCAATAATTCACTACAGCATGTGCACCATATGTCACATATCCCACAAACTGAAGAGCAAGTGAACAAGAAAAACATAGGAAAACCTTAGAAAACACAAGCTCCTTACACAATAAAGACCATTTAAAGATTATTTACAAGAAATGTTGGGCCTTGCAGCTTTCATAAATCATTCAACATGTTCAGCATTGCATATTCTTATGCCCTGTATCATAAATTCGACTTTGGAGATCCCCAAATCCATCATAGCATGATCTGCCATGGTATCTCATCTTTTAATCCTTTGGGAGATAGTGTTTGCAGATTAAATATCCAGTACACTTCTCTTCTGCTAAGTATTTCTTCAATATTACCGCCTCTCTCTGGCAGAGTAACTTTTTTAATGCCCTGGAACCTAAATAATGAGACATCACGTTCGAAGTCATTGAAATGTACTGCTACTGGGTACTCTCTACCATTTCTTCCTATAGAGCTCTTACATTCACTTATTCTCTGCTTCAGTGCATGTGATGTTTTACCAGCATAGCATAACCCACAAGGACATTAGATCATATAAATTACATGTGTGGTGGAACATGTGATGACATCGCTGATGAAATACTTTTCATTATTTCCAATACTAAGATTTTTTACTAGTGCCCTTTAGTGAACGAGATCTAATGAATGCAACATCCAACCCTCTCCTCCCCCACAGAAGGATATGTAAATGCATGAGAGAGAGTCTCCAGAAATGTGGGAGTGGATGTTGGGTGTGGACTGGAGAAAGAGAAATCATGCTGGATCACATGGGGCATATTTTTAGCAAAGTGATGTGCCTTTTTTTAATGTCTTTAAAGATTGTCAGTATTTCTAAATATAACACTATCACCTAGATGACTAAGTCAGTGGGACTGACATGTGACCTTAACAATCTACTGAGGGGGCAAAACCAACAGATATAGCAATTAAAACAGCAGATCAAAACAACAATTTCATTGGTTCTTTTAAGTATGTTTTCCTTTGTTGTTATTTGATGATTTTAATATATTTTGTGAGCTGCACAGATGCATCATGTTTATCCGTCCAAGATTAAACTCTGTGCACAGTCTGAGCAGAAAATGGGCAGACTAGTTTCTTTTGTGGTAGGGAGGGAAACTAGTAAACATTTGCCCAGCTTGTTTCACCGAAAAACAATAACAATAAGAATGTGGCTTTGAGTGTTTCATCTGAAACAGTTGCTGACTGTTTGCTTTTAGCTACTGATTGACAGTAGCTAATGTCATTATAGTAGTTGCCTAGCAACAGAAAAAGGACGCTGCCAGTGGTAATGCCTGTGCAGACTTCTCAGAATCAAGGCAGGGTGATGCTTATCTACCCGACTTTACACTCACATTCCATCTTGTTCTCCCCATCCTTGCACACAGGACGTCTTGTATGTAGCAGCTAATTCCCTTTAGATTAGAAAATCCATTACCACCCTTTCCTTCTTCTCCCTCTTTCTCCTGTCTCAGTGTTTTTCTCTCTGTTTCCCAGCCTCCACGGTGCTTCTCTCTAAATAAACCTCATCAATCTACTGCAACAACAAAGTCTCCACACTCTTCAGAGACGGTCCACATCATGCTCTGCTGCACCTCAGACACCGCTCGGCTCACGCCTGGAGGTGAGGATTCAGACCCTGTTCAGCGCGGCAAAACGTTTCTCTGACAGATGACAGAGAGCATGTTTCAGGCCAAGAACCCTCAATTCAAGGCCCTAACCTGCACAGTATAAAAACTAATCTTGTGCCAGAGGATGCTGCAGAGGGTTACGTTACAGTTCTCACACCAAACTTTGTTTTGAAATGAAACAAGAAAAACGTTTGTGTAAATGCTAAACCTATGTTTACATTGTCCTGACAAGTGACCTCTCTCCTAATAATCAACATTTGTTTCTTTTAACCTTGAACACGATCTCTGGGTGACGGTGTAGCTATAACATCAGTTAAGATTTTCAACTTGAATAATTCATTCATCCAGATCTGATGTGTGATTTACGTGTTCCCTTAATTTTTTGCAGTGTATAAGGTTTTGACATGGCAGGTGATGAAAGAAAGGTGTATCATGTCAATCTTACAAATAAAATGCTTGACTTTGGGTTGGGTAATGATCGCAGTGCTTTTGAGTGCACCAACCGAAGCACATCCACACTACGAAGTACCGATCATGTTAAATCTATGTATGCTAATTGTTGGTACTTGAGAGGACATCAGAGTGAGATGGGTTTAGACATGAGGCTGAAGTGTCACGAAGCAACCCGAAGACTAGCAGCTGCTTCATCACCCTAATGGCTGCGCATAAAATAAACAACAAAAATGTGGGAAAAAAAGCTTTTTCGTGTGGAGTTATTTGTGATTTTATGAGTTTGTGAACTAATATTTACAGTTGAAACTACAACTGGGATGGTCTGAAAACCAAACAACCAATCCTCCGATAACTGAGAAGCAATTATTCTGTGAAATAAAATAGTCTGTCTTTATTTTTATGGTAGAGTCACAGTGAATGCCACTAATGGAAGCTGCACTTCCCACTCATGGAGCCTTACTATTTGAAAATGGCTTCTGTAATACTCATTAGCATTCATTTCATGCAGGAAGGAAAGGGAGATAAAGAGAGAGAGGGAGAGGCAGAGAACATAAACAAAGACTGAGTAAATGGCCAAATTGGAGGCAGAATAGTTTAGCAAATGAGCTGACAATGAGAGTTTCACCCATCAACTGAACCAGGCCTGCAGCCTCCCAGGGATCTTGCTGTCTGTGTGAAGCTGTTCAGAAGAAAAATACACGTCATAGTAATAATGAGCAGCACTGAAATAAAGTAACAGGGTGCTAAAATTTTTAATGTCTCTTTTCTGTTGTTTTCTCGCAAACTGAAACAGCTTTTATTTCAGTTACAGATGACGAAAGGCATGGATTTTAATACTGTGATGGCATGATTTAGACCTGATTGCAGATTCAAATAATCATCGTCATAAAAATAATGACAAAAAACACACAATTAGTTATGAAACAGGTCAATATGTTAGCTCGCTATAACATTATAGTCACTTTAAGGACCTGTAATAGGATGGTCATTGTAATGTTTGGTCGGCTGTTAGGGGGCAGCCCTACTAGTTACATTACTTTGCCAATGGCACTACAGTTAGGTTGAATTGACATGCTAATAATAAGCAACAGGCTAACGGTATGTGAACCTGACATATTAGGTAATTTTCCAACACTACTGATGGACAGCCAACTTCAGTAACTTGATAAGCCATAACCATGGCAACACCAAGCCTATCCCAGCCAGGTGCATTACTTTTTAATGTCCCCTGAAAACAGTTTTTAATGGGTTGTGAGCTTCGTTTTTTTGTAAATGCTGTGCATGTGTCATCAAATTGATGTTTTTTTTGTGGTCAAGTTGGTGAAAATGCAATCTCTAATAGCAAATCAACATATGTATGCAGCATCTGGAGGCAACGGGCTGAGATTTTGGTATTGGAAGCACTCTGAGCAGCAGGTAATCAGTCTGCATGGAGAGACAGAACACATTGGCCAAAATGCGATCTGCCTTTTATATTAGCTTTTTTTTTTTTTTTTTTTTTTTTTTTTTAAATGTTCTTAATTTAAAATGCAGACATGTTCTTACAGAGATTATCTAAAATATCCAGTACAAAGAAGAGGAACCTTGGCCTGGTTTTCCACTTGCTACACCTGATCTCCTGAAATATTGTCCACTGCCCCCAGAGACTTATCGTTGTCAGACTGACAGCCGATAGGTTCCTAGAATAGTAAAGATGTTTCATCATTTGCTTGTGTTGTGTCTTTTTGCAGTGTGTTGAGTTCTCAGGGCCACCATTAAGACAGGCACAAACCGCCCACACAGTAGCATCTGTATTAGATAAGGCTCTAAGGTTGAGGACTGGTCATAATTTCACTGCAGCAGGCAGAACATCTTCTAAGGTTAAAATGTCGACTGCTCTGGGCGACTTCAATCTGCCCCGGTGCTGCTGGAGCGCAGGAAGCCTCGCCTCTGCCCAATCTAATCTTCAGTGTAATCCATGGCCCGACTGCTTTCCCAGCACCACCATCTGCACCCGCCCGCCTGTGCTGTTTGGCAGCAGAAAAAAAGCAAGAAGTGGTCGAAGAGGCTAGATTTTGTCACTTAGTGCTCAGTGGAGCAATGCTTTTAAATTCATGCCTGCCTGAAACCTTAATGGATTCGTCTTGTTTAATACCAAATCCTACTGGAGAGGGAGGCCCCACACTTGTGTTTGAGGGGGGAGGAGGTTAGCATACTCTGAATACTTTGTTGGGGAGGGGACAGAGGCTGTCGGGCTGTAAATACAAGTAGATCATCATCATCTGAGATAAAAACTAAGAGTTTAAAACTTAAATAAAAATGCTGTGAATGTTAACTTGCAGGAGAAAAATTATCCATCACTGTGAACAATTTATTGGCAAAAGTGTCCTTGGTGGTGCATTTAAGGACACTCTGGAATGTGAGAGACATTACAGTTTAGTCAAATGCTGTCCATTGTGCACCGCCCACCATATTGACTTTAATGCAGTTTCTATCAAAAATAATAATTTAATAATAAGTGAGATTGAAAATAAATTGCTAATGCAATACCATACTTTTGCAAAAGTATAGTTTTTTTATTCTCTAAACTCTGCCTAACCTCTATTCCAAACTTACAATCCAACACAGAATATGTGCATGATCCTGCCATAGACTGTGGGAATAGTATTGTCTGAGGAGAAATGTAGCCTTAACTTCACTTTAAAATAAGACAAGCATGAGAACACTGGGGTGCGTTGCATTTGCAGTCATGATTGAAATGAAGAGCTGTGAAATGAAGAACATCACATAGGTATGCATAAAGTAAGGCCATCCATTATCAGCTAATGCAAGCATATAAAGGTTCAGGTTTCAAAGTGAAGGCAGGCAATGAGATATTTTGCACAGTGATTGTGACTCTCACTGTACGTAAAAGAGTGGCTGAAGTGACCTGACAAGAGTGTTACATTCATTTGTAAGAAACAGCTCTCAAGGTTTATCAGTGTGTACAGTGGTTTTAAATTGATACACCTTGAAAGTTTAATGGATTAGTCTCACTCATTATGCTGTCTGCCTGCTCTACTTACCAAGATACATGTTTATCTTTGTAAAGGAGAGAAGGTTATCAAGCTCAGGGTAAATTATTTTACCTGTGGCTCCGCAGCTTTATGGTGATAGTCAAGGTGAGGGAAAATTGAAATTTTAATGAATTAGTTCTACATGGTGCATTATGGCAGTTCATGCACATAGATGGGTCACACAGGGGTTATCAAGATGATGATAAATCACATGGTATGAAGACATTCAAGGTAAGGGCAGAACTGTCATCCGCTGGGAGGAAGTAAGACTGAAACTTTGCTTTTAAAACCTCACACCATCCAATCTGAAGCACCGACATTCAGCTGTGAACACACTCCTGATGAAACACTTGCATTCCCAGAGGGACTCAGACACAAAAAGTGATCAAATAAATGGATGAAACAACGAAGGGGAAAAGACAGCCCACTTTAGTGTAAGTTGTGTGTTTGGTATTGTCGAGGTTGCAGCTCTTCTCTTGTAGGCAGAAGGCGGTACATCTTAAAAACAGAGCAACCAGTGTAATCTGGGAGAAGATGAGACTACCTTTTAAACCCAACACTGTCTCACAACGAATCACAGCAGCACAGCGAGGCAGCTACAGCTCCTCAGGGAGTGACGGACAGGAAGTAAACAGCAATGAGTTGTAGCTGTCAGGGAACTGAAGGTCAGCCACACTTTGCTTTTATGTGTCCATCACCTAAATGCACATTTTTATACATCAGTTAACGTCAGTCAGGAAATACTGTGCAGTCAATCTCTGATCCAGTGACTTAAAGGTTCATTCCATTATAGCAGCAAGCGGAAGAAATCCATACATTTTTATGCGGTGAGATCTTTTAAAACAACAGCTTTAGTGCATCTGGGTTGCAGTCAACAGTTTTACAGACTCAAACTGCTAAATGTTGACCGATGAGCTTAGAGCTGCTTCTTAATCAGATTTTGGCCTCTAAAGGGCAGAACATTAAAAATAGGATACAAAGTCACCACACATCACTAGCTTAGAGCATAGTTTAAGCTAACCCTCTTACCATGAGTACGCAGCCACTGACATGAAGCAACATTAATCAGAGGACCTGTTTGTGTCCACCCTAATGCCTCATTTCCACTTACGTATGTGTACAGAAAAGAGATAACCAAAAGTCTGCTTATTTTCAAGTTAAACTCATTGTCATTGTTCGTTGGTGCACAGTAAATAAACTCTGCTCTTTCAATATTGTATTGTCATGTGCTAACTAGCTAACTAGTGTCAAAACTGTTCCAGTTTCCCATTTTGTGTGATGATTACAGACAGCTGCTGTCTGCTGGTAAGGAGGGGTAAGTCCTCTCACACAGGTGGAAAACATATGTGCTAGTTGGCCATCAGTCTGGTGTATTGCCTTCGTTGCCGCTACTTCTCTAAAGTGAGTTTCGTGTGTCCAGGCCTTTAAGTCCAACATCCCGTCTCTTTTTAGCTCTTTGGTTCTTCGCCATTTCCTGAGAAAATTATCCTGCTCTTTAGTTGCTGAATGAAGCTCTAGCTCAGTCACAAAGAATTTAACTTTGCAGGGTTATGCCTGTAATCTATGTCTCATACTATCTCAAATTCATTCCTTTCATGCATGCTCATTCAGTTTTTTATTGTCATTGTCTGTCGCTCTCAGTTGAGATATATTAGCTGTTCTATCAGCTGATCACATTGAACCAATAGGGCTGTGACACACCTTTATTGTTAGCCTATCATCTTGCTGCTTGCTGGCTCTTTAAATAATTCTCTGTCTGTCTTTAGTACATTAATGCTGCAGTTGTGCGTACCCTTCACCTCTCCATCACTGCCTACTCTTGGCAGGTTCATCATCTTCTCCAGGCTCATCAGTCTGTAGATCTAAGCAGTCATCAGCCACCACCAGTGTCTGGATTCCATCAGGGGATTTATTTTGCTGCTCTGAGAGCAGACATCCTTCGATTAAACGCCAAAGTCTCTTCATCAAATCTTAATCATCACATCTATGTTCACCTGTAATCTACATTAATCAATAACCTTTACTTCATTCACCTGTCTGTCCTGATTGAAATGTTCCACTTCACTCACCAGCTAGTGTCAGATTTTGACTGTTGGCTGTTTGCCTCTGGGCAGGTTGTTTACAGTCAGCTGACTTGGTGAGACTGAACCAATAGATGTACTGACACACAAAAGTCACAGGACCCATGGGTCCCCATTTTATTATATATGAAGGCGAAAGTGTCACACTACAGGGTATGATGTAGGCATGCATATTAATAGATATGTGGTCAGAATATGGCGAATAATTAAAAAAAAACACAGATATTTATGATCCCATCATTATCTGATGATACAATAACACTGTATGTCCCAGTCTGTTCTCTAGTAACTTGTCACTGTTCACTATACAGTCTTCAATTCAAAGTTATTCAGTGACTACTCATGATGTTATTTAATGTTATTTATTTCAGTTGAACTGAATTGCAGGAGGTGACACATATTTGTACCAATAAATAGCAGCTGTCTGCTTTGTGCCAAGTGAATTTCTGTTTTTGAACTGCCAACTGTGATTAAATTGAATCTTTTTCTGCTCAGCTCCATAACAGCTGATAATCTTTTTGTCCATTTTTCAGGGACACTGTGAAGAAGGAAACCTGGTAAGATTATTTGTGATACAAAGAAAAGGTGTCCTGTGGGGAGGAATAAATTTATGACAGGAGGATTTCAGTAGTGGATATCACTTTATGCAGTGTATCTGTAGCACAATAACAGCATGGAATCATGAAACTATGTTGTCAACAATAGCAGCTACTACTTTTTACAGCCAAATATGTTAATGCCATTTTGTATGTCAGGATAGATACAAAACAAAGGGAATTTTCCGTTCAAAGGTTTGAGAACACAAGCTCTGCATGTGCATCATCACCAACCAAGACTAACCCAGAGGCTGTGCAGACAAAATGGCAAATATGGATGTGAATCAGGTAATGCCATGTAATGTCAGTTGGAAACACTGCGGCAAAACAACATAACTCACAGGAGCTGGAAAGTCTATATACAGTAGGCTTGAGGGTGGTGGATGGGTCCAACAAACACCATACTTTCACCCCGGAGCCTGGTATTTGCTTCCCATATGAATGTTGTGCCAAAACCATTATGGTTTTTTCCTCTAAAGCAAACTATGTGAATACAAGGTGTTTTATTGTCAAGTTTATTTTGAAAATAACCCAATGCATCAAATGAGCAGCAGCCATGCATTTCTTGTGAAAACAAAAGTGTATTTTGAAACAGACAATGCATGTAACAAGCATAAATTGAGATGGCGTACCAGGACGCCAACAACAGACGCACCCAGGATACCTTGCGTGTCATACATAGAAGGCCAAAGTCCACTGAACAAGTGGCAATATGTGACGAGTTGGGGGTGAGATAAAGCTTCTGTAATTTGTATACTTGAATCTTCTCCAACATACTCCAAAATGACCATGAGCAAAGGGAAAGACACACAATGGTGTTTATGGGATAAGGAAAACTATAGAAAATAAACACTGATTTTGTAAGGTATGGTTTCATTGAGTAGTTTTTAAAGTACACACTTTTCAGAACCATTTCTAAATCTTACAGGCAGTGAGTATTTTATATTCAAGCGATATGTTTTTAGCAGGTATCACTCTGAATCAGCTCTTGAATTAGGTTGTTACTCGCCAGCTCTGAGTTTTTGCTACATGAGCACCATGCAAATAATGCTACTTTCATTGACCACCAGTATGCACATATCTTTGGCTAAAAAATGAAAAAGCTAAAATATCAACAGCACAGAGAAAGTCTTCTGCTGGCTAACTTCAGTGGCTTTCTGTAATGCAAATCACACTCAAGCTACATTGGGGCATCACTGTTGGTAACAACAAGCCATGCAGCTGCTGGTTCAAAATACTGGCCTCTTTTTTTCTGTTCCATTTCAACTAAAGGTTTATACAGATGAATTTTGGATAACAACATATTTAGGTATGTCAGGCTGATTTTGGGGAATATGTGCAGCAAGTGATGCGTAAAGCTGACAATATTTTAAAAGGTGCAGCAACAACAAAATGGCATATTGGATATGAATTTTTCACTCAGGTGAAACATCCATCCATCCATTATCTAAGCGCTTATCCTCTTGAGGGTCGCCGGGGGGGCTGGAGCCTATCCCAGCTGACATTGGGCGAGAGGCAGGGTGCACCCTAGACAGGTCGCCATACTATCACAGGGTTGACATGTAGAGACAGACAACCATTCACACCTATGGGCAATTTAGAATCACCAATTAAGCTATCCCCAATCTGCATGTCTTTGGACTGTGGGAGGAAGCTGGAATAGCCAGAGAAAACCCACGCTGACATGGGGAGAACATGCAAACTCCACACATAAGGGCTTCGGCACCCAGGATTGAACCAGGAACCCTCATGCTGTGAGGCGACAGTGCTAACCACCACACCATCATGCCGCCCCAGGTGAAACATAATGTAGAATATATATAATGCTTTGAAAAGTGTATGTTAAGGGGTTTAAACACTACTCTCGCTTTAAATGCTGTGATCTGCCTTGTTTCATCACCTCAAAGCTATTTACATCTCTGAAAACATTTTTAATCAGAGGGAGTTGAGTCTTCTCTGGGTTTTCATTTTGTTCCAATCTATTGTTTCTTAAACTGTATTGTGATTGATTTTTTTTCTTCTTTCTAAGAAAGTAAGTGTTTTTTCCCCCCCCTTTGGTTTAAACTTCAAATCAGGCGGCGTAGCATGTTCTCCACAACAACACTTACAGTGGCCTCATAGAGTAAATGCAGCAGCACAATAAAGCCTTTTTTTCTCAAACAATTACAGTTAGGTGGTTTGATAATAATACAGGTCTGGAGTGTCTTTTCGATATCAAAAAAAAAAAAAAAAAAAAAAAAA
>JAPZEB010000006.1:27288856-27303953 GCA_029783705.1 Chaetodon striatus
ATAGTCTTCTCCTGCTTTGTGGGCATCACTTATTTTAGTTTTCAGAGTGCTAGGCAGCTGTTTAGAGGAGCCCATGGCTCCTGATTGATGGGACAAAGTTGCTGAAGTCAGAGTATAAAAAAAGCTTAGGTGTTTCCTAACTATGATTGTGAACAAGCCACAGCCCTAACAAGCTAATTATGGTCTAAGACCCTGTTAAAAGTTGTCTTGGAGCTCAAATGTTTTGTGGTGCCCAAATCTGTTGCATGGTGCTCCTTTGCACTCTAAAATTGTACAAAACAAAAATAATTCACTAATCTTGCTTAAATTGTTGAAAAGCATGTTTCATCTTTTACATCATGCCTTTTGGAGATCAGCTCATTTTTTACTTAATTAATTATTCACAGTAAAAGAAATTTTGACTAGGGTTGCCCAAACTTTTGCATGGCATTGTATAGACTTGCAGAAATACTTAGTGAGTTCTGTTGAGTCTGATTCAACTCAATGTCCTTAAAATATTTCTTTTTCCGACATTGCATCATTCTTGTGCATGATACTGGAAATGACTTCCATCTTCATACTGTCATTAAATGTCATATATTACTTTAAGAACTAATAACGAAATGATGGATGTCGACCTAGGAAATTTGACACACACACCATTAATTGGTGACTCACTTGTGTAGCTGCTTGTGGAAATATGATTTGCAGAAGTTGCTTTCAACTGTCGATGTGTGGCTAACACATGAATTAACCTAATGACGAACACGTCACGCTGAGGGAAAAATAAGTAACATCCTTAGCTGCTGTAAAACTCTACCACGCTGCAACTGGAGAGATTCAAGATGTCTCAAGATGTCACCAAAGTTTCAAATTGTACTGGCAGCAGTTTAAACTTCTAAAATAGTCAAAAAAAATCCACAAAAGATTAGTTTTCAATGGAGTAAAAGGAATCCATTCATATCAAGGCTTTTCCCTTTGGGAAGAGGGTCAAAGAGGGTCATTGTGTGTTTTTAGACCTTTGCACTGCATGTGGGTGTGGTGAATGTTTGAGAAGGCAAAGAGGAGCTCTCAGTGAATTTTGAGGTTGTGCACACAGTTTTATCATTGCTCCTTTTTGAGCTGCTGAGCTGCCGTATCACACTATTACTGAAAAGCCGAGCACACTTTGTCTCCCTCCTCTGTTAAACTGTGTCATGCCCTTCTTGGACAAACCAAATGTTTTGGAGTTGGTGGCACCTTTTGAAAATGCTAATTGTTCTTCAAGGCTTTTGAGTACAGAGACTACCCTGCAGTTGTAATGGGCTTACTATCTGATTGCAGTAAACATCTGACCATGCCTCTAAAAGCAGCAGTTCTTCTGAATTATTATTAGAAACTGGAACTACTTTATATTGAGGAGACTAGTTCCAGTAAAAGCTGTCCACAGTGTTGTCTTTGGGTAACCCAGTTTAAGCAGGGTAATTGATTAATCTTGAGATAATTGTTTTAAGGAATAATCCAATTGCTCATTTTGTCTGGAGTTCTGTTTAAAACCCAAAGGCATACAAATCATGTCCTGAATAAAGCCCCTGAGATGTGGTTGAAGGCTCTGAAAGGTAGGGGTGTAACAATACATCAATATGGACTGATATATCAATTCAGTGATTAACTATTTAATATCGTGATCATCATACAAAGTAAAAAAAACATCAATATTAGTGCTGCCCCCTAATCAGCTGGAAACTCCACAGTTGATTGAGATTCTTCAAGTCGATTAGTCATTGTGCATGTACTCCTGGGGACGTTTCGGCCCCAGGTTTAGCTGCAGAATGAGCATTCCTCTTTTCCATGCTGCCATCCACTACAGGCAGCTGTGGACCCAGACTCTAAGTGAGACGGAGGCAGCTGCCTGGAGGAAGAGAGGCTTTTAACCCAATCAGGCTCTAAGATAACATTATTCTCTGCCTACTGCTTAGAAGTGGTGAATTTACTGCTCACTGCGACTTACTACGACACAATCTCTGGCTAGCTTTGATGTCTAGGGTGGGAAAGAAATGTTGTTACACAGGGATTCTTCGTCGTCTTCATCTTCAGCTAAGGTCAACTGTAGATTAGGGATGTTCTCCAGTGTAATGCAGTCGTTCTTGTTGATTTCTTCAGTTTCATCTTCTAGTTCGGGTTCAGAATCAGAAGTGAGATCGGCGTTGGCATAACCAGAAGCATCTGTCTTGTTGAAGACGTACTACCAAAGATTTGCGCTGTAACAGCCACAATTTAGCTCTTCTGCAATGTGTTTTTCCTTGTCCATCTTCATTCAATGATGAAAACACATGCAGCGTCCTACTTTATATGCAGGAGCGGCTGCATAAGTAGCCATGTGGTTCCCTTTTAACGTGCAGCTGATTGGCCAAAAAAAGAACAGAAGCACGTGAATAGCCAAAGAAAGTCAGTATGCTAATTTACTGTTCGCCACACCCCCACCACACAGCTACCAGCGGGAATTTCCTCTAAAACAACCCAAATTCTAAGTTTATGGTTTTAAGGCCCCAATACTGTTATTTGAAACATGGAGTGGTTTCTTCATAATTTCAACTTACATATTCCGCAAAAAAACGAAAATCACTAATTTAATAAAAAAAAAAAAAAAGATTTTTCTTTGTTTACACAACTTGTGCCAGGCCGACTTGTTGCTGGTTTTCTCGTGGCTGGTCACATTTTCTATCTGTCGTTAGCACTACGCTATGCTCCATCGTTAGCACTAGGCTATGCTCCAGTATTAGCACTATGCTAACGCTGGATGGAAAATAAAAAAATAACTCTAGCATGCATTTTCATGGAAGGCTAATTTGGCTTGTTGACTATTATGTGAACATTAACATCACTCACCAAACCCTGTTCAAACTTTTAAACTTGATATGGAAAATAGGAACCAATAGTTGAACATTTGTATTGAACATCCATATCCGATTTGATAGACAGAATTCTGAGTTGGCTACAGCCCTAATCGATTTATATTGTAATCTTTGATATACACCTTTATTGGTTGAATTCCCATGGCACACCTGTGTCACCATTTCCATTCAAGCACACCTTCTTCTTAAACATTCAAACAGTGCTAGTGCCTGTCAGACAGTGGCAAGCTGCCATGAAAATGCCAATGAGGGTGTGTACTGATATCATCTCGTATCGATTGCAGGCCCCTGAATTGAACTGAATTGAAATGGTATCATGGCAAACTTGGTGAAATCAGCAAATACTGTATCATCGTCCATATAATTGTTATAATATTGTTTTGTAATGAAATGTGATTTACAACCCTACCAAAAGGCTAATAAGTTGACTGTTGAGCGTACAGTAGTTTGTTATATATATCTTATAATGAAGGATGGATAAAAGCATGGTGTAGCAGGACCTTTAACATTTATTTGAATTGCCTAACATGGTCTGGTGAGTTATTATGTTATTACTGTTGTTGAGCTCAAGCACCAAAAATAAACCTCTACCAAACTTACCTCCCAAATTTTGGTAGCAGCAGAAATCTCACAGATAGCAAAACCTCAACGAATCAAAACAATCTGCATGGTTAGATACTAACACAGATAAGTGTGAGCATATGAATGGGCCTTTTGAGAGATGCAGCTTCTTTTTATATTTTCATCTTGAATCTAATGAGTCACTACTGCTTCTATTGTTGGGTCGCTTTGCTGCTCAGGTGAACTGGTGCCTGCCATTAATCTCTGTACCCAGCATTGATGTGAGGCAGCGGGCTGAAACAAGTTGGGAGATTTACAGCGTGTTATTCCATTATGACGCAGCCACTGAATCAGGGTCTTTCTGACAGTTTTCAAAGCGTTGCCTCTGCCCACTTTGTTTCACATTATGCTCTCATATTGGACTGCTGTCAGTTGAACCCCGAGCTATCATCCCGTGGCCTGATTGTCCCCTTACTGACAAATGTTGATAATTGCCTTCCAGTGGAGCTGTAAAAGCTCTCCCTGCTGAGCTCATTGATTTGCTCTTCCTAACCAGTGGTGGGAAGGAGCAGCGTGCCTCTGGCTCTCTGGCTCACCGCGACACAGTAAAGCTTGGCGCAGCAGGACGAGGCAGCCGTAGGGAGATGTATGGAGGGATGCTAGCAGGATTAGGGCCACTGAGATAACTGATTTGCTGATCATTATGTAAGCCACATCTGTCCTCTGTCCCCTCAGTGGCACCCAGCCTCCCACGCTGAATGCAGCCAAACCCAGCAGCATCATGAAGAGACAAGGCTCTGAGTTCTGCTTGCAGAGAGGAAGCCTGGGGAAGGGGTGAGGGGGTAAGGGAGGAGGAGGTGAACACACTCCTGGCTGCTAGTTACAAACAGAGCAGATGATGGGGGTAACTGGGGAAAATGGTGTTTATAGGATGACAGAACGGGTGACCCGCCAAGTGCTCTCAATTCCAGTACAAAAGCCTACAGACAGATACAGTAAATCGCATTTTCCTTGGACTAGGCCTATGAGCTGCAACACAACAATTTTCTGCATTATTTTTTCAATAATCACTTGCCTTATAATTTGTCACAAATTAGGCTTTTGCATGTCTGTCCATCCTGAAAGAATCCCTCCCCTTGAGTTGAGGTTTTGCTTATAATTCTCTCTCAGTAGAGAAATTTTGCCTTGTCTCTCTTGACCTCTCTACAAGGACAACGATGTGCAGCGTTACAGAACAACGTCCCTGGAGGAATTACGCTCCACGGTCAAGGATGCTACAGCAGGTCACACTGTTTCTGTCAGTGTACCTTGACCCTACACTGGCTTCAAGGACAGTCTCCTGTTGTGCATTAGATCCAAGGACCATAGGACGATAAGAGAGGTTTGACGTCCAGCTTGGATGAGACAAAAGCTGCCCTTAAAGCTGGCAGCACCACAGCTAAGCACTTAATGGCCACCGTACAGTATTTCCCTGCTTCCTCCCTCTCAGACATGATAATAAGGAGCTTATTTGAACAGCACTTTGCTCAGATGGGTCTGGACGGGAGCCAGTGGAAGCTGTGATCATGGCAGCAGTAACACAGCTGTAAATTATCACAGAAGCCCCTCACACATCCATCACACCATGTCTCCTGTTGAAAGTCTTTTTTTATGTTTACCTAAATTGCATGGTGTAATACTTTCAGCAGGTTAACATGTGCTCTGTCATACACATCTGTCCAAGTCCCATGTTTGGCACTACTGTAATCCCCTGGGATGACATGTAGGATGGGGGATTATTGTTCCTCCCCTTTAAATAGATGCACAATACTTAAAACCTAATTGTGTGGTGAGGCGTTAGACTACTATAAATATGCTGCTAAACAAAGTCTAGCCTCAACTAAATCCTGGAAAACATTTAATAGAGTGGTGACTTTTGTTTGGCAGCAGATGTGTAGGTATGGCAAGGACTTGCTGTTTACATTGATGGCAGTTGAGATAAACATTGACTCACTGATTTTCTGCAGAATAAACATCCTGCAAGGGGTGAAACCGTTTGCACAACATGAAAGTCTCAAAATTGCCAGTATTTTTGCGTCTGTGTCAGGCATCCAAGAATTAAGCACAGTTCTGCGCCTGCAGAAGGCAGAGAAGCAGCCATCTGTCATGGCCTTTGTCCAGTCCTCTGCCTGGTATCTCTGGTCGCAGCAGAGCTGTGGATAATGACTCCTGTTGGGAGATGAGACGCTGTGTGGCAGCCCTGCCGGGCTCCTCTTCCAGGGAGGTCTCAGTGCCTCAATATCCGCCTGGAGATCCTCAACTTCAGCAGCAAAGAGCAGCGGAGCTGGAGTCCGTGGGGGGGGGCAGAGATTTGGAATAGATCTACAGTCAAAACTCCCAACTGGCTGTCTCTAACTCAATATTTCTCGGAGGGATAAGAAAACACCAAACAACAGAATGGGTTCAGCAATGCAGTCGCTGCCAGTGGCTGTTTTTCTTAATAGTGTCAAAAGGTTTTTTTCTGGAATATATTTTTCCTTTTTCTTTCCTTTGCCCTTTGACTAACATTTTGCTGCTTATTTTGTTTCCCTCTGTGTTTTCACTAGTTTTCACTGTCTGAATGATCACACCTCCAGGATGGTTTTATCTGAAAACAAATTACTTTCTTTGCCTGCTTTCAGTTGGATTTCTTTGTTGGAGGGATAGGGATAGTATCGGAGAAAAGCCAAAATTTTGGGGAATGATGCATCCCCACTGCTGTGTAGCATTTTCAAAGCTACAGTAACTTATGACACCATAGATGACCATTTGCCAGCAAACCACTTTGCAAGAGAAGTGATTCATTTTAGTTTCACAGTTGGATCAACAGCTCGTTGGATCTGTAACTGGTGTGGTGGTGGAGGTGTAGGCTGGTGTGTACCGTGGTATTCAGTGTACTATTTTTAGAAAGCGAGGATTGGTAGCTTATGTTTCTGTGTGATGAGCCAGGGCAAATTGACTTGTCTGTTGAGGAGAGGAAGAGGAGGAGCAGAGGGTGAGGTAGAATAGGACCGACAGGTAATTGTGTCTCTGGGGGGGTTGGGGTGAATCGGCCTGTGATCCGACAGAACAGGATGGGCAGAAAAAAAGAAAAGAAAAGCTTCCTCTTCTCACTCCGAGCTTCTATCGACTCTCAGCAGGAGAAGAGGAAACACAAAAGGAAAGTTTTGACCTAAGGTGGTCTGATTCGTCCTCCCTGGAGAATGAATGGGTAACTCTGTTTTTATCAGACACACTGCATTGCTGGTAATACCAGCGCTTCCACTACGCCGAAGGCAGTCCAGAGGTCTCGCAGCAAGAAGAATAAGGGTTTATCTTCTTTTTGTTTGCCATGTTAAGAAATGCAGTGCTGCATGAAATTCAAGCAGCTACAGCTAAGTGTCAAATGGAGTTTTCCCACAACGGAAACTTTTCCATGAAACCCTAAATGCATTTTACACACTTTTTCCTGCCTTTTGACTCCAGGAATGTAGTTCCACTTTTAGGTCCCTAGTCCCAAAATGTCCCTTTTCCTGAGGAAGTAAATTCTGATGGCCCAGACACAAGCCCCAAGACTGCATTATCATGTGCACACTATTTCTTATTAAGAGTTAGTGAGCACTGGTTGTCACTAATATCAGTATGGAGCTTTTTCTGAACCGTTTCAATGCGACTATGCTCTAAAGCAGGCAGATAATCAGAAAACAGATTCAGATTGTTAGATTGTCTTCCAGCCTGTCTGTCCTTGCACCTCTGAGCATCTAAATACTAAATGCCTCAGAACAACACAGTGACTGTGTTATTGTATTGTTGAGTGCAAAAATGTAATCCTACTGAAGGCTGTCACTTTTTAAACTGTTATCAGTCTGTCTCATCTTAAATGAACAGTTCAAAATTTTTCAAGTCAAAATAATCGTCAGGTGCCCATATGAACACAGAAACAGGTTGTTGTAGCTGCAGATATTCCTCTTGTTCAAGAGATCCCTTTCTGTTGTGCTTCCTATGTGAGTGATGGTGAACAAAATTCACAATCCTTTTCAGTGTTCACCAGAGATAATGTGAGGCTTCAGTTAGTTACCAAATATTTCTCTTTGTGTTACTACCTATCCACATCAGCTCAGCAAGGAAACGCTGTCTGTGGAAAATCTAAGGAAATTTTATATGACGTTCGTGAAGAGAAAACCCAAGCTAGCTCCTTATCTTTTCATAAAATGTTTATTTCAAACTGTCAACATACATGGTATTGAAATGAAATATCAGACTTATGCACTTACAGCTGGAGCATTGTGAAAACAAACTGAAAAGCAGCTGAGCTAGCAAATGCCATAAAGCTTTAGTGCTTCTTCCGGCATATCTTGCCCACCCACCAAAGTTACATAGTGCTAGGAGAGGCGTCTGGGATGTGGAGTGAGAATGAAGCTAGTGTACCATCAAAATGATCTGTTATTTTAAGGTAGAAATGTACATAATTTTGCTTGAATACATTTCTTTTTTTCATGGAACAAAGATGGTAGATTATGTCTTTCCATTTTCATTCTTTCCATCAGAAGAATTTCAGAAAAGGATCTCTTCATAGCCACTGTAAACAGGAGTAAAGATTACAACAAGCAAAACAAACAAACAAACAAAACCTATTTCATTGTACACATATGTGGGTGTGGGCTGTTGGAAAACCAACTTAAAAACTTTGACCTATTCTTTAAGTTATTTCCTAAAATTGGTAACTTATTTTCCAAATTTCAGGATCATACTTGTTCCCTTGTCTTTTCTTTCTGTTGCCTGTGTAACATTAAAACAGTGGAGGGGGGATGTCAGAAACAAGGCCTTTTAGGCAGTGCTACTCTTCACCCAAACCCAAAATCAAAAGCAACAGAAATTGTTTACAGTGTGAGAGGATGATTTGCATGCTTCGCCCAACATACGGAATTGAAAGGAATATTGCAAAACTGAAACCCACAAAAGTTCTAGGGGTGGTGTAACAGGCAGACATTCTCGAAAGACTGATTAGAACATTAAGAAAAGTAAGAACAATAATAGGCATGTTTTGTGGTTCCACAGTAGAACAACCTTGTGACACAGTGTTTATAGCACAGCTGCAAGAGGGAAACCACAGTTACCACTGTGTGATGCAGGTGCCCACTTCACACCTCAGGGCTTCATTCAAGCCTAAATGCTGAAAGTGTCAGGCAGCAGGCAAGAAAACTAATTTGTAAACGAAAGGAAGAGGGAAAAAAAAATCTATTGTATTACGCTGCAGAGCTCTTATTTTTCTCCTTCCTTTCACCAGAAACTTTAAGGTGATCATTCATGGATGACAGCGATATTACCTCGGCACTGTACCTCTAAAAATGAAAGACCACTCTGACAACATTCTGGCAGCCAGCTAGTATTTGCACCTGATTTTTACCTTAGGTGGCATTGTAACTATAGTACAGTGGGCGTAAATGCAACTAAAGCAAAGCCAAGGATAGTGTTTTGTTCATCTTTCTAGCCAGACAAATCTAATACTATTATATAATAAAGAGTGGCAATGAAGGAATAACTGCATAAAGGAGATGGAATAGGCAGAAAAATAAAAGTAGACCAGGCACTCTTTAGCTCGGAATCAAAGAAAGCATGCCAATTGGAGAAAGCATCTTCCTGGCATGTTGATGCTGTATTACTGCGTAATGTCCCGCAACAGCTGCTGAGAGCCTAAACCCACAGCAGCAGCACCAATCCCACCCTATCTGACCGAACAGCAAACATAATCTGCTGTTGGGCAGATTAACAGAAGACCACAGCAGCATGGAAATGAGGTTGGGCAGCCAGCATTTCAGAGAGGCTCTTCATAATCTGCAAATCCCTCCATCGAGGTCACTAGGGGGAAAACTGATGGACCAATGACTGACTGCGATTTCAGTGCCCCACATATTGTACTAATTCAGGTGTTGTCCACATTTCAAAACTGAATATGTTTTAACAAGTCAGCAATGTTGTTCCACTCTGTCCTCCACAGGGTTACAGATAAATGGTGCTTTCTTGTGCCTGAATGTGGAAGCCTAAATCAGTATGTGCTTTGAGGCCTTGACTATGCCATAATCCCCTTGTGCACATGTCACTTGCATGTTGCATTTGAACAGTTCTCATCCACTCTTAAAATGGAGAACGATCATGTAAGGCTGGGGTAGGCAGGAATCTGGAAAAGGCACAAAAAAACCTGAATGAAAAACCTGCAGAATTTGAAAATACACACTCCTTGTGCTGCTCTCCCCTGTCTGTCCTAAACCTCTTCCACCAGACAACCAAGAGCATATACACGAGCTTCATTCAGTAAACCCAGTGTTTCCCATACATTGATTTATTTCAGTTGGTAGAACCACTTCTAGCAGGTCCTAGTTTCCTAGGTGTGCTGATTTGAGTGTGGAGCATGGAAGACATCACGGGGTTACAGTCTTTAACCACCATGTTTTTGGTTAATCTTAGTTTTTTATTGTTTGATGAAGTTGTTTATACACCATTCATTTAAACTTTGTTTTTGTAAAGGCCTGTTTATTTGGGGAATGATGTTTGGGGATTTTGATTTCAGTTTTTTGAATGCAACAATTAAGACAATTAGCATCATCTTGCAACTCTCCACACATCCCGCAAATAGGTCAACTGTTAAACCAACAGAAACACCTGGATCATCAAACAGTGAGTAAAACTAAACCAAAGACAGTGAGTTCATCATATCTCCCGTTATGGTGTCTGTGGGAGGCTATTTTTGAACTTACTTGGAAGCTGCAATATTATTTTTTCTCAGCACATTTACTTGGCCCCCTTCCTCCTCCACTATCTTACTTTGTATTTTGTTAGACCACAAATGAAAATGAGCCAGCTAGCCACCCCACGGTCCCCCTGGATCACTCCTCGCCACTGTGGATTTCTTCATCGGGAGTAGAGCTGGCAGCAGCTCTGCAGCTGGACCATCGGTTGGTGTAGCCAGTGGCAGCACCAGGTGTAACCTGTGTAAAGGCAGCAACAGAAAATTTGCTGATCCAGTGAGGAGTCAGGGCCGTCCAGTCCCCTGGTATTGGGGTTTGTGCTGGCTGGATTCGGGTTGCTGCCACTGACTGGGGGTCTGTCTCCTGAGGGGCTGCCTGCTCTCCTGCCTGTGAGGTGGTCTGTAGTGGCGGGGAGTGAGGCAGAGAACACGCTATGATTCAGACTTTAGCTAATGTTAACTTCATAAACAGGAGCTTGAAGCCGCAGCCATGAGCCAGTTAGCAGAAGGCTAAACTATTAGCAACTTTTTATCTTTAGCTTTGACAAGTGTTTTATTACATTTACTATCAGACTCTCTTAGACCCTCCTTTTGATAAGTCTGCCTTCTTTTTTGGTTACTTTGCAGTGTAGGCAGTTGCTGCCAGTGCCAGAATAGCAACTTTCACTGCACTGAAGAGACCTGCACGAGCATCTGCATTTGTAGAACAGCCACTAGGCATGCCTTAACTCTAAAATGACCAGCAAACAGAACCACGAGGAGGTGCAGTCCACTTGAATATGCTTAAAGTTTATTATAGGATTTTTTCCCAATGATGCCAAAAGTAAACTGCTTACCTAAGTTTTGATTATCAGGTGTTGGTATTTAGGTCATCATTGGTCACTTGTACATTGTGTTATGTCATACTGTAGCCATGGTAAATACTTTTTTCTGATTGGCTGGAGTGGAAACTTGAAGTGAAGTAAGGGTCTGATCCGGGGATGAGGTTCAGGTTTGCTTTAACAGGATGTGCTCTTTGAAGGAGGACGCTCCTGTATTTAGACACTGCTCATATCTCATTTTAGGTAGATAAGGCAACTTGCATGTGTCCGTCTCCATTGCTAACTGACACTTTCAGTCTGTCTTTTCATGAATTCGTGTGCAAACACTGACTGACATGTGGCCTTTTGTCATCAGTTAAATAGACCACTAAAAGGCTACATTAAATTTAATGAGGCTTCACACTGCCAGGTGACACGAGTTACATCCCTGTCCGCACAGCTCTCCTCAGATCTTTCTCTTGCTGCTTTTCTACTTTTAGCAGATTATTTGTTACGCTTTAAAGATAGATTTCTGTTTTGCCTTGTCATTTCTGAGACATTTTGGGGCCTGTCAGTTAATGAGAGCATGCTGGTTAGAGACGGCACAGCCTGTGTGGATCGTGGTGTCGTTCCTCCAATGTCCTATCAGTGTGTTTGTGCTGTGTCTTGAATATTAATAGAGCGGAAAAGTGCCCAGAGTGGAATGAGTTTGTGGCTGCATGGAGCCTCAGCTTTCTGATGATGGTGATTAGCAGAGTAGAGGAAGGCAATACTCTGCTGTGTAGTACAGCAGAGAAACAGATGACTGTGTTTGGTACCGCCTTATTTTCAGCTCAGTTTCAATGCCTCATCTGGGCTGGCGTGTCTGAGTTGGCTATGAATGTGCATTCTTATGAGCTGGCTGAGATAGAGCTGGGGTCGTCTTGTGAATAGTTCCTGCATTACTGCACTGTCATTAAACAAATTTAAAGTTGCCCTGTGCAGTTTTCAAAGAAAGTAAATGATCATTTTTCATTCAAAATCACAGCACATCATCGTCTGTATTTTTTAATCTCTGTATTCACTGATACAGTTTAATGAAAAATGGAATAGAAAGTATCAAAAAGTCCATAAAAACTTTGCAGGCCACTGCAACATGATCAACGTCTACACTTCCCATCTGTATGGTCAGTATGTTGCAAGCTCTCAGTTCAACCAAAATATAACTGACCGTGAGGGGTGTGTATGTATGTCACAAAAAGTGCAAGCTGGCACATTGAAGCTGACTCTTACAGTCCAAATACATCAGGTACGCGTCACATGGGCGGGGTAGAAATAGCCCTACGCTGTGTTGCTCATTGTTTTCTGCCTATGAAATGGGTGTGGAAATCAGTGTTGAACCCAAAATGAAAACGTGAATACCTGTCAGATATCCAACGTCAAACTATCTTCACCATGGTGTTTTCTTTTTCTCTGCAGTCACTACCCGGTGAGTGTTGTTGTTGTTGTTGTTATCTTCTTCCTCCTTCTTCCTGTGTCCGGCTTACGTGTTTTCGTCCACGGAGTGGTTGCATGTGGATTGCAGATGCATTTGCATTTACACTTACACTCGTGTTCGATAGGGTCACAATGCGTCCCTGACCACCTTCAGAAGTGGTTTGGCTGATTGGATAACAATACATCCTCCGTACGATTAGAGTGTATTTACACCTGTACTTTCATGTGGTCATGAGCAATCGGATTGCTATCTGATCGCAAAAAATGCATGCTAATGCAAGGTGTAAAGGGGGGCAATTATTAATGCAATACTCATCATTATCTAGATGCATTATACTACCTTGTATTAAGCTGTATTTTTAGAAGAATTATAGGATTGGACAGTGTTGATGGACGTTTGCACTCCCTGAGAATCCTGTCCCCTGACTGCTTTTTATCTGTTTTTTGATCAACAGTGCATCCTATTTTCAGCCAGTATTTACTCGAAAGATTTATCAGCTCCTATAAATCCATAACTGTGTGGCTATTTTCAGTGAAACAGTTGTGAAGGCTGGAGTTTTAAGATAGTTGTAGCCGGCATTTGTACATTTTGCTCCCCTAACAAGCATTTTATGGACTTAAATGTCTGTCATGGGCTGCTTTATTTCAGACCCTCTGGTTATTATTAACCGAGTTTTAGCAATGCTACAAGAAGGCCTATGACTCTTTGAATGGCCAGTCCACTTTGGTACAGATTTAATGAAATAGTGAAATGACTGTAATGGAGGGTTTGCTGGTACACACATTCATGTCCTCCTTAGGATGAATTGTTATCACTTTAGTGATCCCATTTCATTTAATACCATCTTGAAGCCAAAATTACGGAATACATAACTAATGACGCTCCCGGAGTGTCATCAAAATGAATATCTAAACAGAAGCACACACTGGTTAGCCAAGTTTATTTTGGGCTTTTGGTACAGTCTTTTAGTCCAACAACATCCAAAATTTATACAAGTCAACTGGCTATTAAGGTGGAGTGTGTTGCAAATTTAAGACTTTCCATTGCAGAGTCCTTTTACTTGTCTTATCCCACTTTTATTACATACAAGCAATTGCATCCCCCATCTGTTCCTCAAGATTATTCTGTCTTTTTCATACCCATCCTCTTCGACTGTCAGTCTCAATTACTTTCTTTAGGTTCAGTACCCGCCCCCGTTCTGCTTCCACAAAACTAAACATGTGCACACATTAGCAGAAAAGTTTTCCTCTCTCCTTGTCTTGTTTTTCAAGGTCTTGTTGAGCAGCAAGAAAAGCCCCAGAGGAATATCATGGCGACGTGCGCTGAAATTTTAATCAGGAGGAAATGGGGCGGCACAATCTCGCTTCTTTTTAGTATAAATTTGCACAGATGGACTCTTGCTGCTTGTCAGGTCCTTGTATGACACACTGAGGGCATCTGCCTGTGACAGAAAGAGGGGAAGGAGAGTGGTAGAGGGGGTGAAGCAGAGAGGTGAGCAGAAGGGAGAGAAGAGGAAAAAAAGAAGAGAGGAAGGAGTAGAGATAGCTGAATGAATTTTAGATTAGGATCCTATACAGCATCTCTGTGTCTAAGCAGAGGCCAGTCAGGAGATGGAATAATAAACAAGCTGAAACACGGTGTTCAAGGTTTTCCCTGTGTCAGGTTTACCCCCACAGTCAGATATTTTGTGGAGAAATGATTAAGAGTTGCTTATAAAAGCTTTCATTCAAAGAGAATGAGATGTCTTTTAAAAATGTAATGTAGAAGTTATGGTATAGAGTGGCGATTTTAAATGTGATCAAACTGAGATTGTTGTTAAAATGTTTGATTCAATGTGTGTGCCTATACAAACTACTATATAGTGGTGTTTTGTGGTATGTCCTCCTATAATAGCCGTTTTTAAATAAATGTATTTTAATGTGCATTTTAGAGTATCCCATTGCAAAAGCTGTATGGAAACAGGGAAATACATGAAACGCACTTGGAAGTTTTTTACGCTTGTTTGAGGTGGTTTTTGCTTTTGTGGAAAAGAGTTTCAATAAATGGGATATTGGAATGCCTTCACTAAATTGTGATGTAGCGAATAGTTAACTCCCATTACTGATCTGTATGTAACGCTGTTGCATTTTCCCATGTGTTAGAATCGTTTTATTACGGGGGGGGGGTAAGAGTCCCCATTTAACGTAACCTGCATGTCTATGGACTACGGGAGGAAACCGGAGTACCCAGAGAAAACCCATGCTGACACAGGGAGAACAGGCAGACTCCACACAGAAGGGCTCCCCCTGCCGTAGCTGACATGAAAGAACAATCAAAACGTGCAAAATTGCAACAAAATCCTAAAGACTTTGCTCCATTTTTCTCTCATAGATGGCCAAGACAACTTATTTTGTGGATACTAGTGGTTTACAGCTGTGCGTAAAGCATAGCTATTAATAGAGTAGAATAGAAAGAACTTTATTTATCCCTGAAGGGAAATTCAGCTGTCCAGCAGCTCATAAAAGACAAAAAACAACCGCACTTCCCCTAATCAACAACAACACATATAAATGCGCAAATAGAAATTAAATTAAAATTCAATTTCCATTCCACAGTCCAGTCCAGCCAGTTGTGGCTAATGTGATGTGTGTTAGTGTGTGTGACT
>JAPZEB010000006.1:27304075-27314428 GCA_029783705.1 Chaetodon striatus
GCGCAAATAGAAATTAAATTAAAAGTCAATTTCCATTCCACAGTCCAGTCCAGCCAGTTGTGGCTAATGTGATGTGTGTTAGTGTGTGTGACTGGATTCAGGAGATGTTAAACAGTCTTATTGCCGTGTGGATGAAGGATCTCCTGAAACGCTCTGTTCTGCAACGCAGTGAGGTGAGCCGACTGCTGCTGCTGCTCCTCTGTCGCTCCAGGAGACTGTGAAGAGGGTATCTGCTATGGTCCATTATAGCTTTCAGTTTGTTCAATGTGCCCCTCTCCATCACTATTCTTAGTGGGTCCAGTCTCCTGCCGAGCACTGAGCCAGCTCTTTTAACCAGCTTGTCCAAATGCTTAGTGTTTTTGTCTGTCAAGCTACTTCCCCAACACACTGCGGCGCTGAAAAGTGCACTGACCACATTAATGCCAACTTCTGATAAAATCTCATCTTGAGGAGCCTAGTGTATTTATACACTCCAAACCAGTTCATGGAAATGTGTCTCATTTGCATTTCTTTTGTGCGACATTTCACTTAAAATTCACTTTACAATTTAATGGAAACAGCTGATGTTTCTGTGTGACCATATATTTGTTCCCATGAAATGATTCTACCATTTGCAAATCTTAATTTTGACAGTTACCTGAACCTTACTCTAAACTCAGCCTGAAAACTAAAAGCAAACTGTCTTCACTGTCAGAGTCTAAAACTTGGTCCTCAAAAAGATTGAAACACAAGATAATCACACACGTAACTCGAGTCCTCAAACCAAATCTCTGTGTATATACTGTACAGTTTGTTATTCAGTGTCATATTCCTCTAAGCCAGCAGTCTGATTAATAATTCACAGTATTTCATGCAGTCAGTGGTGCCATTTGTATTTAAAGTGTTTCACTAATTGCCTCCTCCCATCGAGCTAATTATTTCTCCATTGTTCTGTGATCCTGTAATTCAAGATGCCGAGTCACTGAAAGTCACTCAGTGTGTAGAATGACTAAGTGGAAGAAGAAACAGCCTCTGCCTTTGTATGCCGAACCGCAGCGTATCTGTCTGTATGTGTGTGGTTGTGTATATAAGGCCTCCGCGGAGTTGTGCGTCACAGCATTGATATTCTCCTCACAGGATCGTCAAGCATGAAATAGAAGAGCACACTTTCCGTGGATAAACTCTCAGCAGAACGCTGTTGGATAGTGAGAGTCTGATGCTCTGGAGAAATCTCTTCACTGACACTGATACTGACAGAGTGCCAGGAAAAAACCTTATTGTGTGTGCAGCACTGTGTGTTCTTAAAGGTGCACACTGGTTGCTTTGCAATCTTAGCTCACTGACAACACATTTTTTATGTCTTACATCACTGATGACCATTCGTCAGTGTTTCCTAAAAACACTGTAGGCTGGTGGAGAAGTCAAACACATCTGGCACTTGAGATTCGTCTGAAAAATAGAGTTGTATTCAGAGTATAATTTATAGCTAAGCAAATTTCTAATATATAGCACATGATTGCACCAACACACCATTCTAGCTCCACTCTTAGTCTGCAGTTTTAACTACATTCCCATACAGAGTTCTGAGGTTAATACATAATCTTTACCAAAATCTTATTTTGATGGGCATCTAATGGAATCTTGATGAAGGGAAAATAGATGCTTTTTAGATCTAATTAATAACTATGAAGGTGATCTTGCAGAGACTTGAAAATATTCCGCCAACAATAAATCGGCCACATCTCATCAGTTGAATTACTTTTTATGTTGATGTGTCCCTTTTGTGCATTTACAGACACTGTGACATTTTAAGATATGATTTTCTCGTGACATAGCTTATGAAATTGGTGGAGTTTTTTTATGCAGTTTGTACGACAGCATTCATAACCACATTTCTACATGCTTATGTGTGTCTACAGGGGGTTAACCGATTGGGGAAGGACGCTCAGGTGGGGCGCGACGGTGTGCGGAGGAAAGACTGGCACAACTATGAAGCAATCAAAAGGGATGCCTCTCGATCTGGTAGGTCCAAACCTCCTCAGAGTCCCTCCTCATCTACTCTGTCATATATAAATGTAGATATAGAAGTGGATGACCTATAAATTATGAGCACAGTCTTCACAGTTATACAAAGATCCTATATACTGAAGAAAGATTCACAAATTTATACACTTGTATCCAGATTAACTGCTCTTCTCACACACACCATCCTATTCTCTAGGTCTTATTGCTCTCCAGCTCTGCAGCAGTGGTGTAAATCTCTGCTTTGAATGCAGTTCTGCTATCATAAATACAGTTTATATCTGGTACAATCATCACCAACTCAGTTTTATTTTCTGTTCAGGGAAATCAGCTCCTATACAAACAGTGTAAATTAGTTGAAATGGGTTTATCTCTGAAGTGAGCCGTTAAAGGAGAAAAGTTATTTTCCACACTTGTTACCTTTAGGAGAGAAAGTGGATCATTTCTGCTTAATGAAACATGCATGTTTGTGAATGATGAGGGTTGTTTTTGTTCCCTGGGTGTCCGCAGGTCCCTGATTCTCCTTTTAATAAATCTGCACAAGTTAAAGCTGTAAAAATATAAAACTTTCTTAAGCAGTTCAGCCATTAGAGTTCATGTTTATTTCATCATGTTTCATCAGAGTGTTTCTTGCTCTTAATGTCCAAGTTTTGATATATACAGACCAGGGATACAAACAAATCTGTTTTATTTCGCCATTTTTAACTGCTTTAACCCACAAAGGGACATTGTGTTGTATTCTTTACTCATTATTTTTTCTTTTGTCTTATATTATCCTCCTTTTTTTTTTTTAAGTGTTAGACTTTTGTTTTTGTGCGTCCTTTGTTTTATATATTTAATGCTTTTTTTTTTTTCATACAGTGCTTATTTGGTAAGGAATCCATGTTAACTTTCATCTGATCACTTTTGTTCCTATTTTCTTTATTCTTTTGGCCAAAATTGGTATTTATATTGGCATTAAAAGGTCTTATAGCTTGTCTTTCCCATGTAAGAATAGCCATGGGGAAGCAGCGCTGATGGTTTGTTCTGCACATGATGGGAATTGTGTTCCGTTTTTGATCTTTGTTCACTCACAAGAGCAAAAACATACTCAGCCGGTTTAATTTGAAGACACTCCGGACCTTGGGGCTTACTACTTTTAATACTTTGCCAGAAAGTATTGTTTAAACTTTTATTATGGCCATTATCTTATTCAAATGAAAGTGGAAAACCTTTAAAGTATGTGTAGATGTGTTTTTTTTGTTTTTTTTATTGCTGTTGTTGCTCTTTGTAAAGCGTCATTGAGTATCCTGAAAAGCGCTGTATAAATCCAATGTATTATTATTATTATTATTATTATTAGACTTTCAATAACTGCTGTACAATAGGTGTGTCTGCCGAGGAGATACAGTGTGGTGGAACTAATAAACTGAGGTCTCGCACTTGTCTGAAAGTGAAATCTGTGTGTTTGATGCAGGTAATGGTGAGCAGGGAAAAGCGTTCCCCCTGACAGATGCTGACCGGGTCGACCAGGCCTACAGAGAAAATGGCTTCAACATTTATGTCAGCGACCGGATCTCCCTCAATCGTTCCCTCCCGGACATCCGCAATCCAAAGTAAGCGGTGTGTGGTGTGTGTTTATGTAGGAAGGCAGACAGTGCAGGAAGAGCGAGGGACGATGTGCCAAGATAAACATGTAGGAGTGGCCAGTTTGCTGTATACTTACATACAGTAAGTGTTTTATAGCTGACAATATTATACAAATTTTATGATGATAAACTGTAAATGTTGATAAACTGCTTACAATGTTTCTGCAAAAACATCTGCCTTGATAAGTTGTTTTTCCTCACATTCAACCATGACTTTATCACTAGAATTGATTTGTAATTAGATTTTAGATAAATAGATTTTCTGACTCAACAAATAACAGGGACGTTTTTTTTTTTGTTTGTTTTTTTTTAGAGCAGTTCCAACTGAAGCACATTGGTGTTTTTCATCCCATTTCAATCTGCCACATCAGTCATTTTTATAGACTGTGCAATGGTGACCAGACGAAGAGCACTCGCTTTAAGAATTTCCAGTAAAGTGCCCGCTAACCTCGGGCAAAACTGCCGTTTTTCCTCAAAGAAATAAATCTTCTGTGTTTGTATGAGCAGTTTCATCTGAATAGGGGCAGGAACAGGCCACAGAGGGCCAAGAGTCTGCAGGTTTTCATTCCAGCCAAAGACTGCAGCAGGTTATTTCACAGATTGGCACTCCATCAACCGGAAAGGAAAAATGAATCACCTGGTGCAGCCTTTGGTTGGATTGAAAACCTGCAGACTCCCGGCCCCTTGTGACAGATGGTTGTTGTTCCCCAAAAATAAGGTTGACTATTGGACGAGAGGCCAGCTTGAATGCAAGGCTGACCTGGGAAATCTGTTTTTTAAGGGAAGGTGACAGAAAGTCAAATAGCTGATAGAATTCTGAGCTTTCTTATGATTTTAAGAGAGGTGCTGTATATATCTGAATATGGATTGTGAGACAGAAATGTTGGCACACTGCTTGCATTAATAGATTTTATTATGTTACAGTCTGACCAGGCCAGACCTTAGGCTAAAGGACTTTCGTTGGTTGTATTGCCAAAACAAGTTCCTTTAGAATTTTCTTTTGAGCTGTAAACTTGGATACGATATGGATCTGACTGGGGTGAGACTTGAGAGCAAACAGCCTGTCATTCAAGCTGCAGCATCCTTAAATATATGTAACTTTAAGCTTTAATAAAATATAACAGGGTGAGTTATATAAAAATATATCTTTGCACAGTTGTCACAAATGTTGAAATTAGTAGCCATTCAAGGAACTGCAGTTTTTGGTATTTCTAAATCGGCTTAATTTTTTCAGCCTCGGAGGTTGCTTCTTAGTATGTACATAACATTATGTCTAATCATGACGCCCAACCATGATTCATTTCCTCAACATAACCGGTAGAGGCGCTTGTATGTAAGATATCATAAGAATTATCATATGAGGATAAACTGAGTAGCTGCTCTGAGCTCCCATCCCGCCTCCTGTGCCAGTTGTGAAAAGATGACAGTGGTCAATATGACAACTCTGCTCCAACACCAAACCAGACTTATTGCATTGTTTACACCTTTAATTTTCTGTGCTGGATCCGCCCCAACTCATTACAACAACCACTGTTTGGAACAATTGTTCCAATTAACAGCCTGCCCAGTCTATTCGCAGGAGACATGTAGCTTTACACTGACAGAAGCTGATTACACACCACACAACACCTATGTACTTATAAACCGTGTTCTTGACAGCAATTATCAGTGTCATTGATGTCCCCCTCTGTGCACAAGGTGTGAATAACTGATAGATGTGTGCTGTGCTGCACAGGAGCAGCCTTTATTCTGACTGCAGGAGCAGTTTCAAGGAGCAGTTCCTCAGGACGAAGGAAAGTAAGGAGAACAGAGGGAGCAGAAAGTCTTGTTTTACCACAGTGGTCACAGTGAACCGCAGTTGCCGTAATGCTCATTGTACTCCAGTTAATTGTGCAAGTAAATTTCACGACAAACTACCCATTAAATTTTGATGTTTCTGGAGTAGAGCTGGAAATGTTGATTTGATGGCAGCGCTAGAGGGAAGGTGAGGAGGTGATCAAAAACATGAGGATTCACCCCCTGGGTATCACAGTCATTTAGAGCAAACTCCATAAATATCTAACCAGTATTTGTGCTCTGACCAAAGTGGATTGAAGGTTGTTCCCCAGAAAATGGGTCCTGCTGATTTAAGTAATCCACTGACTTTCATCCAGTGTCGCTAACAGGTTAGAATTTCCACTTGTCTAGCAACCATATTGGATGTGAAAGCAAAGCTCGAAAACTGACTGAATTCCTGTCAGCCTTAGCCACCCCTTTAGATTAATGCAGGCGTCGTACTGGACTGTACTCTGCCCTGAGGCTCAGCTCTCTATTTACCAGTCGATTTAAGTTTCAACCTTCACCTGTGGTCTTGAGCTTTGGTTAGAAACGGAGATGTTAGATAGCAGATATACGTGGCTGGCCCCAGCCTTAGGGACTGCTCCTTCTCATTTAGAGGAGTAAGTTGAGGTCGTTCAGGCATCTGATCAAGCTGTCCCCTGGATGTCTCCTAGTTGAGGGAATGTCTAAATGGGAAGAGACCCCGGAGCAATCCCAGAGCTCTGTAGGGATTATATATCCTATCTAGCCTGGAAACACTTTAGGGTCCCTAGGGAACAGCTGGATAATGTGACTGAGCTACCCTGCTTTAGGGTGGTGCCATGCTAAACCTTAGCATGTCAACACCTAGGAGTGCTATTATGCTAAGTGTTAGTGAATTAAAATGCAGCTTAAATTCTCTCTTAATCGTAGACTTGAGGCATGGAGGTGGTATCCATTTAGCTCAACATTAAACCTCATAGTGTTCAAGCTGAGGCAGGTAGCTGAATTTTGTTGTCATTGGGGAAAAAAAAAAAAAAAAACTCTACACACAAAGTAATCCAAGTGGTCTCAAAGAACACTGGACTTCTGCACCTCTGCTTGGCTCTGTTTTCAGGCTTTTGAAAATCTAGGCTGACATGAGACTTTTGCCAATCACAGGCCATTGTCAGAGAGAGCCGCTGTCAATCATGTCAATCACAGCTTGGAACTGTCACACTGTCAAACTAGGCAGCGCTAATCAAATATGCATCAGCATTCTGTCACTGCATTGCCTATATATTGTTTCAAATGGGCATATTTTAGTATAATGTTAAGCCATGAAATGAAGAAGTTTGCTCCAGCCAGTAGGCAGTGCTTTGTTATTGGGTTAATTGTACACGAGCAGTGACTGACATAATTGACAGCTGTGTTAGAGACCCCTTGGCTCTGACTGGTTGTTGTCATGATTCTTGCTGAAGCCATTATGAGCACCATGAGGAGGCAGAGGAGTATGATTTTTTTTTCAGATTTTTCTGCCTCGTACTACAGTCAGCATATAGTGACAGTTATTAAAAAAAGAACTTTTTGTCGTATTGGCTTAAAAAAAAAGCTGAAACTAAGTTACCCACTGTAGCTTTAAAGGTATACCATGCATTGTCAGTTATGCTCGGTTCACACTACTCGATACGGCTCAAATCGTGAACGACAATGAGTGCTGTATGCGATAATACATCGTTTTATCTCATATAGTGTGTTATAATAGACGACAACTTCCACGGCAGGAAGTCTAACATGTTTGATTTTCTTTTTGTCATTCGTGGCCTCTCTTGTCACAGCTGTTACTCTGACCAATACAAACACTGAGCAGTATGCTGCCATGGACAACTGTGCAGCAAAAACACCCCAGCCAGTTTGATATTTCCTCTAGGGTTGTTACCACAATAGACGAAAAAGGGAAAAGTGATGGTGTGAAACAGCAGAGGCACTTTAGCAACCTGGTGAGTATTGCAATTAGCATAAGGCTAGCAAAGAATATTATTTCTTCATAATGGAGGATATAAAGGAATGAAAACATCTATTATTCCCTCTGTAGTTTTCTAATTTTTTTATCTGCACCCATTAAAGTAAATGGATCATTTCAAACTCAAGACTTCCTGTATCTGTTTACAATTAAAAGCCCCCTTATAATTTCTGTTGAGAGAATCCCTTCATTTTCTGACAAGGCTTTAATTGTGAAATATTTGCAGGAACTTATGGGGGATTTAGTGACGTGCATAGTTTGCACAGGAAATAGGAGGACAAATAAAATACAGGCAGTGGCCAGACTTTCTGTTAAAAAAATACAGGCTACTAGTGGGTCATAAGTGATGACTGAGAGGGATTACCTCTGTATGAGTCTCTACATTGTTTTTAGGAAAATCCTGCATATTATATCTTAAAAAAACAGGCTGTAGAGATATGATGAGCCATATGGACCTGTGGCTACAGTACAGACTGCTGGGTTTCTTCCAGCTCTCCTCTGACTCATTAAAGAACAAAATACTGAAAATAAACACACCAGCAACAGTATAAATACTGTCTGCTAAACAGCTTCGGACCTGCTGACCTGATTCGTCATAGATCAGCCTTCGGCGCTTTCCCCCTACCTGACAAGAGCCTTCTTTTGACCCCGCCGTCACTTTCATGTGGAAAGCAGTTTTAAATGTTTTCTCTTTCAAGGTCTCTTCAGGACAACACTTCATGTTCTCTCACATTTTTTTCCTCCACATTTATAAATCTCCTGCATCCTGTGACCTTATGAAGCTTTTTCCATCCTACAATCTTCTAGCCATCTTCCACCAACATTGCAGCACATTCTTTAAAATTAATACATGACAGAAAATAATGTGTATGTTCTCATAGCTGTCAGGGAACAGTGTGATTTTTTTTTTTTTTTTTTTTGAGCTCTGAGGTAGAGCAGTAATGCAGCTTTGGAGCCAGTGTGAGATAAAATGTGAGGCTTTATGATTTACATTCCTTCTGCATGGAAGCGTTTTCTTTTTGAGATTCTGAATGAAAGTTATTTGTATATTCATTGTCCCTTTCCCACAGCACAGCACTTAAATTTGGGATGCCTGGTACTAGGAAAATGTGTACCATTTCTGTTGCTTTGGGTAAACTGCAAGAAATTACTTGTTGAATTAACAAATAATGAGAAGAAATTATTTCCAACACTATTTAATTAGACAAACCGAACATTAAACTTAAAACAAAATGCAGTGATTTAAAAAAAAAAAAAAAAAGATAGATATATAGATTGATTTATGTTCTATTTGAGGTCACTCCCTCCACTCTGGTGGCATTTTGGTTGCATCAACAAAGTGTTTTGAATAAGCTGAAAGTGAACATATCTAACATTAACAAATAATGTAAAAAGGATACATATTTGTATTTTTTTATCCTTAAAAAAATGTACAGCTGCTCTTGCCACCATTATAAGCAGCCAGAAGACATAATTACAGTCTCTGTGTTGTTATTTTGTTGTGTAACTGTTGGATGTGTCTTATGCAACCATCGCTACTTTCTTTAATGATAGTCCTTAATAAGCAGGGTCTTATATTTGAGCAGTCGTGCGATGGGTTTTTATTGAAATCCAGCTCTTGGCTCAATCATGCACAGACCAACGAAAGCAGCTCAAAGCCTGACCCGACAGGCGAAGGGCTGTTGTGTCCAATACTGAAATCCTCTCAACTAGACCACAGAAATTACTTGTCAGGGCTGCTCTGGACCTCTGAGGTCCCACACACTTCACACAGGACAGACAGGGGAATGGGTGGTGCTATGGATGGTGGAGGGGAGCAGGTGTGTCTGTTTGATTAGTCAGAGTGACAGCAGAGTGACAGGTGTCTGACAACCAGGTGCCACATCAGTCCCCAGGGGGGACCCAGACCTCCCAGCAGCATTCATTCATTCATTTCATTCTCACTCACCAACTGAATGACATGATAGAGAGACAGAGAGAGCGAGGGAGTTTCAGGCAGCCAGACAGGCCTGAGAGACTCCGAGATAATTACTGTCTCCACAGATTCCCCCTCGACTTCTCAGGAAGAGAGAGAGAGGAAAGAGAAAGGGATGGAAGGGTGAGCCGGCAGGTGGTATGCTTCATTACATCTTATTAAAAGAGCAACACATTGTTCAGGTTGGGCTGGTTGAGAGCACTGCAGTGCGCTGAAGAAAAGGGCAGCATCACTGGTTCCAGAAAATTTCCTTCCCCACTGTCAGTTAGCATTTGGAAATTTAAGTGAAACAAACTAAATAATTTAATAAAACTATATGCGGATGTCATGTTATGTTTCTCAGGCTGCTATCATTACACTGATATGTGCCCAAAATCTACTTTTAATCGCAAAAAAATGTTTAATGAAGGTTGTTGTATGGACTACATGAAATGAAATGTCCATACATGATGAAATGTCATGAATAGAGAGGATCCAGAAAGTAGAATAAAGTCACTCTAATAAAAATTTTATGGTAGCCTCGACCACTGGTGTAATAATATGTGTGTGAATGGGTGAATGTGACCCGTATTGTAAAAAGCGCTTTAAGTGGTCGGATGACTAGAAAGGCGCTATACAAGTGCTTATGTGCTTGTGGTGTATACCTGCAGGTGAGCACTCTACATCTGTCCAGTCCACAGGGGTACTCTATTCAAGTATTTTCTGGAGCATCACCTCCAGAAACTTTTCTGGGATGCTTCTTAGGATTTTCCTTCGTAGCTTTCACCATACGCCTAGCTGCTGCTCTGTCACTATGGTCTTTCCTGCTTCCTTTTCCTTACATCTTTATTTTGAACTTTTGACATGCAGTCATGGAAAAAATTATTGGACCAACCTTGTTTTCTTCAATTTCTTGTTCATTTTAATGCCTGGTACAACTAAAGGTACATTTGTTTGGACAAATATAATGA
>JAPZEB010000006.1:27323949-27346695 GCA_029783705.1 Chaetodon striatus
GGCTATTTTCGAGCCGTTTGCATTTTTCAGACAGGTGTTTTAGGTCTTGTACCCCCGCCGTTGTCCACAATGCTTCAATACCAACACGTTGAAACAGCAGGCAAGGAAAGCAATAAACTGCATCACTTTGACCACAGCTAGCCAACTCTGTTTCTCATAACGAGAGCGGGAAAAGCCCCGGGTGTAAGCTCATCCTACTTCGCCATCATCTTGTGAAACAGGAGCAGGAGTCGCGCGAATCCGAACTTGAAAGATAGCGTTACCGTCGAGAATTGTCCAATCACGTTAGATCACAAAACACAACTACAACATCGATTCGCTGCCGATGAAAGTGTGAGGGTCCGGGGCGCACTGAGGTCAGTTTTTAAGCTAAAACGATGGCTAGGGTATCAAAATACACTAGAACATCTAACACACACGTTGATGTCAGTCCTTACATCATAACATGACGGGAATGTGAAGAAAAAATGCTTTAAACATTCCTAGTACTAGCGTTTTTTGGACAAATATACCTGGCATAGTCCTTTTCAAAAGCTCTCTCTCACTTTCAGTCTCTCCTTGCTTCCTCTTTTTCACATGAGTGCTGTCTCTCTGCCTCTCTCCCACAGCGTCTTATTCGTACGGACAACTGCAGTGGAGCCCTGGCTGCAGCCTTTTGTTTTTTTGTTAGCCTACATTGATAACAAATAGGCTACTTTCACTTAGCCAGTGACAATAGTTTACTGGATTCATTGACTTTTATAAACTACTGACATTAAACAAGAGCATTTGAATACCTTTTTTGATTTATACATGATGTTACATTCCAACATGTTATTGCAAATGGATGACATAAAGATGAAATTATTTGGATTAGACATAGGATTTTTTTTTTTACTTTAGACAGTACTTAATTTTAGAAGGCAATGAATCAGGATTAATCTAGATTAATGGATTTTAAAATGTGAGATGAATTTTTTAATCTATTGACAGCCCTAATATATATACACATCAGCATATCCCAGTTGACTGGCCGAGACGTGGCGTACACCTTGGACAGGTTGCCAGGTCATCACAGGGCTGACACGTAAACACAGATACACATTCACACCTACTGCCAATTCAGAGTCACCAGTTAACCTGGCCTGCATGGCTTGGACTGTGGGAGGTAACTGTCGTACCCAGAGAAAACCCAAGCTGACACAGGGGTTATCCCGTATGCAAAATCCACACAGAAGGGCTTCCCCACTCCGGGGTTACAAACCCCCACTGTGGGTTTGAACCAGGAACCCTCTAGCTGTGAAGCGACAATACCACCATGCCAGCCTTTATATGTTTTATACATCTATATCTATTTCTATCAATCTATCTACCTATCTCTCTATCTATGTAGGACTGAGGAGTGGTATTTCTATTGTGGGTGCTGAAATGCCCTATTTACATTTTTATACCACTTCACACGTAGACATGTATCACATGTAGACCACACCATGTAAATTAGAAGATAAGACAACATGTACTTCTTGTTGCCAGTGTGCGGCTTAATGACGAGGACAACTAATTGACATGTTGATGTCTTCAGGCCTGGAGCCTTATCAATGAAGTAAAATTTGGAACAGATTTGACGAGGTACACTGAAGTTACGATTTCCTGTTTGCTGGCAAATAGGTGTCACCATGGCAATGCTCTTCAATGGTGGATCTGGTCAACCTGCAGAGATACAATGATAAATATAAAACACGATGTTTCCTGGTGCAGCACTATATCAATAACTTTGGCATGTAGATTTGCTCAGGACAAGACTCTTACCAAACATGAAGTTTGGGGCAGATTGGACCATGTACCTTGGAGTAACAAACCACTTCCTGTTCCATAGTGAAACATGGAAGTTTGACACCTTGCCACAGTCATATGGTTCGAGGAAAATAATGTGCAAAAATTACACATGTAATTAAAAATGTCCGACCTCCTTTTTGGTTTAGATTACTGCACCAAGAGGCTTTGTTGTAAGTCTTAGGATGTTTAGTGTGCCTACCAAGTTTTGTACATGCAGGTGAAACCAGCTTAGGGTGGCCGCTTTGTAGATTTTTTTTTGGGGGGTGCTACTGATCCATTCTGTCACACCCGACCACGAGACCAATAAAATATCAATTTTTTTACCAGTTCTAACAATGCCTTTGGTTTCAGTAGGGCCTTGGCAACCATCTGCAGTCAGTGCTTGGGCCCTTAAAATTGTGCCTCTTATCTGTCATATTGTAATATGCTAAAGTGTTATGGCTTCTTTACTTCCTTAAAGCTGCACAATATGTATTTACTGGTGATGGCTGAAATGACTGCATGTAGTCCATAAGGTGCTGATTAAAGTGATGAGCCCACAGAGATGTGGTTTCCCTCAGATCTGTGAAGCCCCAAAGCGTCATTCAGCTCACTGTTTTGGTTCACTCTCACTGACCTCATCAAAGTTGTTTGTTTCCAACCTTGCCAGCAGGCAGCTGTTTTCAGCCAAAAGTCTGTGATAAACCCTTGGTGCCTACTGAGGGAACTCTGTTTGGTGTGTTTTTGTCCATGTTTGACAGTTTGATATATACATCTGCTTTGGACTGCTGTGTCAGTGTAAAGAGTTATCATTGTCTTTCACTCATTAAGGCATAATATGGCTAGATGAGAAATTATCGTTTATGCTTTTGCTGTTTTACTAAACATTCCTGAAATAGCAAGAAATCACATGGTTTAAAGATTTTGTCAGCCAAAGGACAGCTTCATATTTTCCTTTCATATCTCATCTCTGGCATGTTATTGGGCTTAGATGTCTTCATAGCAGAGTTTCATTAAACTGGGGACAGTGTGAGACCAGATGTATCCATCATGGTTAACTGTGTTCTGTGACAGAGACAATCCCTCTCAGCAGGGCCGCTAAGCCACACTGCAGGAACACCTCCTGCGATGGAAACCTGTCACTGACTCCAGATTGATTGTCCAATTATTCAGTCACTGTCCAGTGCCTGATGGGATCAATTAGACAGCTGTCTGGAAAACAATAGAAAAGGGGATATTTCATTTGGGGACACTGAATGTTAGTGTGAGCGAAATATTAGTATGAGAGAAATGAAGTATTCCACTAGATAGGGATTCTGTTCTCCAATGTTTGTGTTTAGTGAGTGGATTATTATTTTTTTTTTAATTTAACAAGTAATTAGTTCTGTATACTTGGTTCCCAATTTGTAGCTAGCAATTTGAGATGGTATGACATGTTTTTTTTGGAAAAATGAAAGTGCAGTTCAGTGTTGAGGCAGGTGATAAATGGGCACGAGTAATAAATGTAGTCACAGAGTGCGAAATGGAGCAATAAAGACACATGAAACAACATTCAGGGAAGGGAGGAGAGGGGAGAGACAGAAAGGTGAGGTGGATCCTTAAGAGGGGAATTAAGCAATTAATGCTTTTTATCAACCCGATTAGTGAATGAGGTCAACATCGACAGATTTCTTGCGTGTCTGATAGTGACCTGAAATACACACAAATGTAAAAGGCATTTTGGCAATTGAATGCATAAAAACGCTAATTAGAACAAATGTAATGATGAGGATATTTATCACCACACATATCTCTCTTTGTGTGTTGAAATCTCAGTACTCAGGACATCCTCAATGTTTGAAAAAAAATTTAAAAATGTCAATGCAGTGATTGTAATAGCGTTGCCTGAAAGTGATCATGTCAGTTCCTGGCAAACAAATAACACCTTAACCAGATTATCTTTCTTGTGTTGCAGTCTGAGTAAGCATAAGAGCTGGATTGCCATTCTCTTGGCAGCAGGACAGATGGAAATTTAAAATCTAGCCAAATGGCTGTCATGATGATGAAAACAAACACCCTCCTTTTGATGTTATAGTCCTCTGTTATATTATTTTTCCCTCTCATCAGGGGAATCATCATGCCAGTCACAATGCTTTAATCAATCCACTGCCTTAGTAAATGTACTTATAGTCATCCGTGCTGATATAATCCAATGAATTCATGATGCTATTTCTGTATTAGGGAACAGTTAAAGAAGTGCTCCACTGAAAACCAATGTTTTGAATATCAAACACTGACCATTTTAAGATTTTAAAAGTTGTCAGACAGGAAGTTTTGCAGGGAAATCAATAGATTGATGGATTTTCTTCGTGGGGTTGCAGTTAATCCACTTAAATATTTTCCATCAAGTTCAACTTTGTTAAACTTTGACATCAATAGCAGAATGTCTAGACAGTGCTGACCTTTGAGGGAACAGAAAGTTGGAGAGTCCAAAACAGAGGAAGCTCTTGTAGCTCATTGGCAGCACAACACCATCAACTTTTATTTATTCCGCCTCTGTTGGAATGTAATTGCTACACAGTGGACACAGTGATGAGACAGGAGTTGATGCTACAAATGCATGTTTTTTTATAAAGTGTTAACTGAACTCAAAGTTGCTTTCATCTCAAAAATATGTTTTTCATATGATTGTGTCTCCTGAAATGTCTGATCTTGACTGTATTGACTGTATCTGTGCTCAGTTTGTCACAAGAGACAATGTTTTCACCTCCCTCTACTGAAGGGGGCGATGTCTGCGCATTTCCTTAAATCTGAGTTCCGCAAGCCAGTCACTGTCTGATACGGGAAACATGGGAAGTATATCGACAGGGGGACAAACTTCAGGACAACACTGATGTCAACACAGAGCAGACTTTTTAGAGAGCGGAAGTTTACATCAACATAGTGAAAGTTTTGACAGCAAACATGATAGCGTGTGCACGGTTCACAAACCCTAACGCTGTCCAGTAGCCCACAAGCCCAACAAACAATGTATATAAAAGATGTTAACTTCATTTAGTATTCGGATACATCTGTTATTTGCTGATTTTGGTGCATAACCGACTCCTCATTTGACTCTGGGTCTGACTAAGGTTCAAACATTAATGGCTGAGTCTCTCCAATATTTTACTGGGATGCTACTGCAAACCATCTGGATGCACACTGCTTGTTTACCAGTCAACCCAGCATGAGCAGTCCTGGAGAAAGCACAAAGCTAAAGTGAAACTTACTGCAACCAAATTTTACAATTAGGGAAAAAGTGTAGATCTGCTTCCTGATGATAATTTTTTAACTATTACGCTGGAAAACTATGTTAAACAAAACAGAAGTATTAGTGTTGGCTATGTATTTGTGCCAAGACTACTTTAAAATGTGTCTCAAGATGGACTTGTCTTGTTCGTAACCAAGCTAGTGAGCCTGCTACCTGACAGTGAGCTGCTAGTTCGTTGGGTACAGTAGTTCAACAAGCAGCCCTGCTGGTAGTCCCTTCATCATCAAACATCTAGCACAGTTTATTTTGTGGGTAACCTAAATGATATTTATTGTGTGGTGTCTGGTGTCTAGGCATTTGCTGTTAGATGTAAAGCAAAACAACCAAATATATTTCACTTATTTAAAATCACATACACCTTTAACAAAACAGACCAAACGGGTTGCTAGGCTCAATGAAAAGCAAAAGAGAGAGATAAAGGATAAAGCTGAGGCTGAACAATACGATAGTACAGAAAACAAAGGAGAGGGATGCTGTGTAATAATCACAGGAGGAAGTAAGACAGTGAGAAAGATGCCCTGAGAGACAAAGACACCACCAGTCCCAGTGAAACCAGTTGTACCTGGTAACCTGCCCAGCTACAGTCCATGATGAGCTACAGCTGCATGAGACGAGGGGAGGGAGGAGGAGGCGTGGAGGAGGAGTGGTGATGGTGAGGGGAGGTCAGCTCACTCTTCATTAGGCTGTAATTGAATTTCCGCAGCCCGTGCAGGGAGGATGTTCAGCCCTCGCTCTCCCTGCAGGGGAGTGTTGGCTCACTCCCGCTTCCCAACCTCCCCAGTACTTTCAAGGTTAGCTCAGCTAATGGGCTACTTTCTCCATGGATGTCTCTGCTTGCCATCTGTCATCTACATGTCTGAACATGTAGGCACACAAGTACATGAACCACCATGTGATTCTATTGAAATTGAGTGGAGCAAATGCGAGAGGCAGTAGCGCAGGAGACCACCTCTGGCCCTGATAACAGCTGACACACGTTGTGGCAGTGACTCAACAAGGGACCTGCAGTGCCCCAGTGTTAAAGCTGACCACACAGACTTGGAAGGACATCTATCCTTATCTCCCAAAAAAGTTTATAGGTGGATATCATCAGCGGGTATCACTGCAGCAGCCTGCTCAGCAGAAACACACTTTGCTGCCTCAGTTTGAAGTGTAAATGTTAGGTTAGATAAGTTGGGTTTCATGATTTGATTGATTTTTTTCCTCTTGGTTGTTCGATTTCTGATAGATCTAACAGATGGAATCAAAGGAAAGCTTCATGTTTAATTTTATCTTTTGCTTCTTATATCTGCACCAAGTTGATGTCTGGATACGCAGTACTATGAGGGATGTGTTTAAGTTTGCTTGGAAGAGGACCTGTATTAAGTGATTTTAGTGTCCAGGTCATTGGATGCGTCATGTAATCTCATGTTTGTGTAGGACATTAACAGTTTTTTTTTTTAAACCGAGGGGATGAAAAGAGGCAATCTTCCTATTTCATGGTGACTTTGACATCATTTCAGCTTTCCTGGACTCTTCCTGGATAGCCACTACAAAAGCATTGTCTTGTGGTTGAAATTCCCATCATTTCTCAAGGTGTGCATGATTGTCATGAAAAGTAAAACCTGATAAACCTGCTTTGCTACGATGCTAGCTTGATGACTCAGCCTTAAGTTGATCTACAGATAACAATGGTTACAGCGTGATCTGTATGCTCAGAAATTTAGAGCACCTACCACATAAATCCATCATGATCCACCTCTGACATACAGTAGCAGGTTTCAGAAAGTGTTCAAGCAGCTGGTTTCTGTCTTGTCCCATATTTTTTTCTTTTTTACTGTGTAATTCTTGAAATCATCTTTATTGTGATCACCTTTATGCTGAAATAACTATTTGATTAATTGATGAACAGAGCAGGTTAATTGTAGAATTTCTTAATCAAGCAAAATTGCAAAATATTGCCTGGCCTAGCTTTTCAAATACGAGTCAATTAGTTTGATATCGTTTTATCAGAATATCTTTGGATTTCTAAAAGATACATAAATAAACAATGAATTGGTTAATTAAAAAAATTGGATGGATTAGATTTAACCTTTTGAAAAATGTCCTAAGGAAGAGTTTTTTTAGGTGGATGCTGAAATTGACTTTTTGTGCACCTACTACATTCTGTATGGACATGTACAATGATGTGTTTACGGAAAGGGAAGGAAAGGGGACTCCTTCTCAGTCTGTAGGGCCAGGGTTTCTATTTTGCTGCTTACTGAGTGTGTTCAAAATGGCAGAGACAAACTGTTAATCTGCGCTCGCGAACATTTTTTTTTCCTTTTACTCCTCTCTGCCTCACTCTGGAGCCACGTTCTAGTAAAATGTTGCTTCCTTTTAATAAAGCTGTGTGTTCAGAGCCAGGGGGTAAAAGGCAGTGATTTTACACGAGAGGCAGCGCGAAGCAGTGGAGCACGTTATCATGTTTAAGCAAGTGTTTATTTTTTTTCCTTCCTTTTTAATTGGAGTGTACTTTGGAGATGAGAGCTGTTCTCCGGGGAGGCTGACTTCATTAGCACCTGTAAGTGTCCAGGCCTGTTAGCGGAAAGGGAGAGGTTGAGAGAGAAAGGCATATTGGGAGGGTTATCTTTAAAGAACGCTTGTCAGAAAATATTTCGATGTGATATCACAAACTGAGTCGAAAGTCATCTAATGTTCCACCTTATCTTCCCAGACAAAACTTGCCTCAATTAATGTAGAGCTCTTAAGTCATTCTCTTTCTGTTTTAACACGTAAGGCGGACATGACTTCACAGAATGAGACATGGTCTTTGTTTCATCTTGTTTTCATAAAGCGGTTATTATTATTATTTCTGTCTAATTGAAGTTTAAATTGAGAATTGGAGCTGCTCCCAAAGGAGCGTCATTAGCATCTGTAATAGTAGAAGTAACTGGCATCCTGCCAGCTTAATGGGGGCAATCGTAGTACCAAAACAATCATAAATGCAAGTTACCCATTAAGCACAAAGCAAAAGAGAAGGGAAGGAAAAAGGGGAGAAAGGGAGGAAATGAGCGATGATAAGAGAAATGGCCAATAAGAGATAGGGGGGTGTTTGAGCTAAAGACTTGTTATTATGTTTTAATAGTCTTCCCTGGAGAGCTGAGATGCCATTTTTTGGCTGTTCAGCAAGTTGCAAAAAGCAGCTCTAAAGGATGGACGAATAGTGGCTCACATTAGGACATTCCTGTACATTAGCTGAATGTACTGATTTAAAGTGGATGGAGACTGGTATTTATTATTCAGGATGTAGAGCGCCACGATAAATGATGTCCATGAAGATGAGCTTTAATGCACACCACTTATTTCTCTACTCTGGCCTGTTTTTTCTGCCTCCTTCTCCTAAGCTTGTACAGCACTCTTATCCTTTTCATTTACCTTCGTTGTTCCTACCTCTTACCCTTATTCACCTTATGTGTTTGTTTATTTTATTTTTATTTTTATTTTCCCATTATTTATTTTGTTTTGAGTGGAAGATTATGTGAGTAGGTTTTGAGTGTAGAATTGATCAGAACTCTGAAATATAAAGAGATACTGGAGAGAGACCTAAAGTCTACAGGTAGGATCCTTCCAAAATGCATGTGCATTACGGGGTGGGGGGTGGGGGGGTCTAAACTTACTATGTTAAACTACAATACCCGCACATCCCAAAACAATCAGAATAGCAGCAGTTAAATGCAATCAATATTATAAAGGTTTTACACAACGCATATTTATGGGTCTGAAAGTCCTTAAACATAACAGTGATTCAAACATAATCTAATTCAACAAAAACATCCAAACACCAAGTATCACATCTCAGAAGTGAGGCAGTTTATATGCTTTTTTTGGAATAAACAGACGAGACAAAAGTGGGCAGTTTGATATCTGTCAGAACCTGTCAGAACAAAGCACCTCTAACAGACACTCTAAACGTTGATGTACAGGTGAAACAAAATAATGATTCAGGTTTCACACCTGCCTGAGCATTTGAGTTCCTCAAAATTGGGGTCAGAACCACGTTGGGTCACTTATTATTCAGACAGGGCTGTGAGATTTTCAATACTGATTCTCGTTTCATTTAAAGGCTGGAAATGTGTCCTAATTTCTACGCAATCCATTGACAACAACTTGACAGCTCTTCTTTTCAAGAGGTCACGTGGATTTTTAAAACCTAAAAATGGGATCAGGGGCCAGAATAGTCGTTCTCTTTTCCCTCGTACTTGTCCTCAACAGAAGCTAGATGACAGCATGTGTGAGAAAACTTGAACTCGCAGGTCTGAGCTGGCAGGCTGCTGTTCAGACTCTGACAATGACTCTCTCAAGGACTAACAATCCCCACAGGGATATTTTTACAGCAGTCGACAGCAGCAGTACGAGAGCCGCTCGACAGGATGAGGTTTGGAGATTTAGAGTGAACACAACATCAGTGCTGCCGCGTTAACAGTGACTAACAGTGACTCTTTCTCTGTTTCTGTTTCTGTTCTGTCTTTATGAAGTCAGTATGCCTCGACTTGCCTCTGTCATGCTGCTTCATTTTACTCTCCTTTCTTGTGGCGTTACCATTTATTATTTGCAGGGAATAAAGGCAATTCTTAGATACCTCACACCTGGCTTTGGACTGGGTTTTATGTCAACTTCCTTATGCCGCCACCACCACACATAGCCCGGAAGCAGCATCTTCCTTCTGGCTTAAATGCAAGAATCACATTCCTGAAAGTTATGTGAAACTTTATGATGCATTCTAAAGCAAATTAGCTTTTCGTGCATAGTGAATAATTACCTTTACAGACCAAACTACTCAAGAAGGAAGAGAGGACTGGAGAACACTGTGAACACTGATGTTAGTCTTTACCACACAAACAAGTTCATCAGGGTGTTTCAGTCTTCATTCTCAGTGAATGTTTCTGACCTAAGATGAGCCAGGTACAAAGTATCTGCAAATAAAGTACAGCTCTGCTCTCCCAAAAAGTTGTTTTAGTAGGAACCAGCCCAAAAAAGACAAAATAATTAGACCTGATCCAAAATACAGTTGACCTGAACAGACCCAAATACAGAGAGAACACCAACACTGACAGCAGCGTGATGGTCCATCAAGTATAAGCAGCTGTGATCAAAAACAGTAACAGTAATAATGTCATTTTACAGTTCTCACTCTTCGTTTCATGACCCTAAACACAGCTTTGTCTTTAGATTAGATTGACACACCACATGATCAGATCTGATAGTGAGTCTGCTCGGGTCCACTCAAGTACTAGAAATATTAACACACTGACCTGATACCAGCGGCCATACTATAAGACCATACCTTACCTCATTGGACTACATATGATTTGGACACAGGAAGATTTGGGTCTCACCTGAAGTCAAGTGCACTCCCTAGGACCTAGTCAAAACCTTATTGTTCTACACAGAGAATGTATGAACAAAACTGACTGAAAAATTCATGTTTATTTAAAAAATTGTGAGGCCTTCAAATTCAAATATGCAGCAGACCCGATAGAGATGTCAGTGTGGTTGTGTTTGGAAGCATGTGTGCCTGTGCTGTAAATGTGTGACAGTGCTTGAAGGCAGAGACATGAAATTGTCCGTTCTCTCCTTTTGCTTATCAAAACGCTGCCTCCATCATTTTACGGCGTTGCGGCAAAGTGCACATCTGTAATACATCTCTTATCATTGCCTCAGTAGCTATTTAAGCAGTGTGTATTTTTGTGTGATGGGGGAGGAGGGGGTGCCTTTAAACCCCCCCCACCCCCCAGACTGGCTTATATCATCACAGACTCTCCCTCAGCATCCTTTTCTTTTTTTTTAATGACGGTTGCAAAAAAGCAGCTTCAAATATTCCCAGCCTGGCACTAGGCAAAAAGGGAGGATGTGTGATGGAGTTCACAGGAGCAGCCGAATATTTTGGAGGAATAAATTAGCAGCTTGGCTCTTTGGTGCTGCGCCAAGACTTCTGGGAAGTAATCCAGCACCTTGGAAAGACAAGATTTGGATGCCATATTGGATCCACTGTAATTTGAGGTTAATTGAATTGAAAATCCCCTAAGCCTCACCAAGAAAAATATTATTAAATAAATAAAAATCTCTAGTGAGGAAGACAGTACATAGGGAAGAAAATACAGTATGTTTTTGGATGTTTTATGCGCCTGGTTTCTGAACCAAGATAAACAGTCTGATAAGGGTAAATGCATGTATTTCCCTTGTTGGATACTTGTGGAGCACAGCTTGCCACACTCCAATCTGTCTTCTTTTTTTGCTTATATTTGGTGTTTGTGACTGAATTCTAATTAACAGCTCAGACGAAGATGCAATGCATCCCTGCAGCAGAAACAGATGGAGGGCAGTGAATGTTCGGCTGTTTGGTAAATGGGGTCTATGGAGGTGACCCGGGCCTCGATGATGTCTGAGCCCTCATCATGTCCTGGACTTCACATTCTAATAATGACTAATATGTTTGCAGACGTCAGCCTGTTCTCATTAGGGTGATTTATAGCCCCGCCAATTTTCGGTAAACCAGAGGAGCAGTATTCCAATTTATTCAGGTCAAATTAACCATTCATAATTAGACGCGGTAACCTTTCCCGCTCCCCTGTTCTCCGCTGAATGTGCTGTACATGCAATGCAAATGTCCATTGTTTAATCTCACTGGCTGTCATTAGGAAGGTTATGTAAGAATCATTCCATGCAGGGCAAAAGTGTAGCCTGAATCAATCTCCTACTGGTTAATAGCTACTGGGCTGATTTATTGTCGTATTATGAAGGTGAAGCCTTGGCCTTTCCTCTAAAGGTGGCACCGACCCTATGGAGCCCCTCTGCCTCTGTTTCAGTGTCAGCACATATGCGGTCATTCGGGTATGAGTTCAATATAGAATAATTATATCATAGTTTTTCTGGTGAATTACTCTATTTGACTTGACTGTACATAGTTCAAAAACATACACTGTGAATCTGTCATATGGAAGCATAAATGATAATTACTTGGTTTAATTAGAATAAACATTCAAAGGACAGCAGATGAGAGGCACATAACATATGCAAATATGTAAAGCAGGCAGAGAAAACCACCCAACATAAAGCATCACATTTAGTGGCTAAATTTTAAAGGGTATGTTTAAATACTCAAGTGCTGTCACACAGTATAAAGAAGATGTCCTTCTGTTTTTTTATCACCTTGTCTGCACGGTCCATCCCTTTGGAATTAAGAGAAATTCATTTAAAATTTTAAAATTCAACTATTTGTATGAGGTTGATGAGCTGATCTCAGCTTTTAGGGTCCATTCATCCATCTGCTGCTGCTTATCTGAGGTAGAGTTGTGGTGGCAGCAGGCTAAGCAAGTTAGTCCAGGCTTTCCTCTCCCTTGTAAAGTTTTCCAGTTCCTCCTGGGGGGATCCTGAGGTGTCCGCAAGCTAGATGAAATATATTATCTCTCCAGTGTGTTCTGGGTTTACCCATGGGTCTCGTACCAGTTGGATGCCCCCAGAAAACCTCCAAAGTAAAGTGCCCAGGACAATTACAAAGGTTCTTATATTGGCATAAAGCTATGTTGAAGTGTCTTGTAAATCATCTCTTTTTAACTACCGCTCACAATTGGCCCAGAATGCTGAACCTCATCTTGTATGGGAACATGCAGGCAGGAGCACATTCGATACCAGCCTCTCATACTGGCTTCATGTATGTTTCAGCATTGATTTTAAGATTTTATGTTTACCTACAAATCATTAAATGGGTTAGTTCCAAACTATCTGTTCAGCATTTTAAAACGTTCCCCTAAGGTCACTCAGATAAGCCGACCAGTTGCTCCTTGTTCCAAGATCAAGGTTGGAGCGAAGGAGAGATTGCGCATCTTAAATTGTAGCCCCTAAACTCTGGAACAAGGCACCTTTATAGGCTGGCCCCTACACTACCTTTTGAAAAATCCTGTCTTAAAAGACATTTTATATTCTCTGGCTTTGAACTGGTCTTTGTGTTTTCCTGTGTTGTTTTTGTGGTGATTGCTATTCTTTGATTGTACAGCGATTTTAGTCAGCTGTTGTTTATAAATGTGCTTTATCAGTAAATTTGGATTGGATTTTATATATTGATTTTATAATAATACAATAAAATTAATACCTTTCTTGCCTCTAAAATTTTGGTACTGTGGTTTAAAGGGCTACAGTTCCTACAATGTCTGTGTGATGCAGGTATAAATCAAAGCTCAAAATCAACACCCTTATTGTCATTGTTTTATTGAAAATGCATCACTGTTGTTTCGCATTCTTGCTGCACTCTATGTTCAAGTGACTAGCAGGTTTGATCACCACTTTGATGAATAATCATTCACTTGGCTTTAAGGCACAGCTTCTGGCAGTAACTTAAACACAGGTTTAAACAGGTTCATTTGAGCCAGACCACCTCAGGCAGCCTGCATCCCAAATGGGCCTTTCAGGATTAACCAGCAGAGGCCTGTGTGACAGTTTGATAGACAGCACTCCTCACTCTGGTCTTGATTACTGCCCTGTCCTAATTTGGTTTTCTCTGCTTTAATAATGTCTAGTCAGATCTGGTCTTGCCCAAACACTCTGGTTTGGACTGTCTTGTCTGGGGAAGTAATGGTGGGTTTTGATGCTGTTTGACCTGAGGAGATGGGCTGTCATTTACTCAGGCTCATTAAAAAAAAATCACAGGAGAAAGAAAATAAGGATGGAGGAATAGAGTGGGAGAGACAGATCTGAGGACCTGCTGGCTTCAGGTTTGTTGGTTTTGGCTGGTCCTGCTGTCTTCAGTGTCTCAGCTGTCCGTCGGAATCAGGACCGCTTCCCCGAGAGGCAGCTGCTGCCAAGCAGCATCAAAACAGAAGGACGAGCTGAGTGACAGAAAGAAGATGAAGAGAAGGAACAAAGGAGGGACAAAAAGGAAAGCAAGAATTGAGCAGGAAGGCAACAACAGAGTGCAGAGATAAAGACATTCTGTCTGTCATTTTAACAGCTTCGGTTTATCCTGTGAAGGTTTGAAAGGACTGCTGCCTTTCCTCCATCCTCTCTTCTGATATTCAGAATCCAATTAGTGGTTTTGTTGGAGGGGGGTTCCTCAGTGACAGTGGCCCATTTGTTAGACCTGCTATCAATGAGGAACACCGACAGAGGTAATATTTTATTAATGTCTGGCCTGTATTCTGCAAATAATGGTTCTTTTTGTTGGACCACACAACACTGTTCCCAGGCTGAAGTTTAGAGACAGATGCAGAAAAGCTGAAATGTAAATCTTTTTGTATCAGAATTGAGTTGCTTATTAAAGTGTGTGTGTGTGTGTGTGTGTGTGTGTGTGTGTGTGGTGGACAGAGTTAATGCATGACATCATCTAGTGTCACATCAGCATTTAAAAGCACAGTTGAGGATTCATCACATTGGAAAGTCAGAATGTCAGAGATAACTGTATTACATGAATGGCACTGTCACACACACACACAGCTGGTGGCTCAGAGGCAGAGGGGGTAGTCCACCAATCGGAAGATGGGTTGATGGTTCGATCCCTGGTCCTCCTCCTCCAGTCCGCATGCCAGTAGTGTAAAAAGTGCTTTGAGTGGTCAGAAGACTAGAAAGGTGCTATATTCAAAGACTATAAGAAAAAAGGAACAAATATTCCCATATATCTCCTGAACATCTAATTCTGATTCAACAGACATAAATCCCTTGTCTTACATGACTTTGAAGCGCAAAGGCTGGGTATCACTCGAAAATTTTTAATATTGGTGCAGGTCTGAACTCTGTAATCAAATAATCTGACCAGACATTTGCTGCCAGCATAGACTGTATAAAACTATGGACATAGCTACCATGACATCACCCATTGGTTTGAGGAATCCTGTTTTAAAGCCTCGAGTTAGGCTTTTCGGCCACTGCCATCTTGTTTTCTTGGAGCCAGGACACTATCCACAGATAGCTTGTCCCTCAAAGTGGCAACGCCCGTAATTGTGTGCAATTTGAAACCTTTATAAAACAGGAGAGTTACATAAAAATGAATCTCCCCACACAGCTGTCATGAATGGGGACATTAACTATAGAGACCAAAACCATTTCCTGTACCAGGCTGTAAACACGTTTATTTCTGCCATAAAGTTGAGAATTCTATGGGGATTGACTCCCTCATGGAGCCAGCCTCAAGTGGCCAGTTTTTTAGCCCTGGAGGTTGCTGCTCAGATGCTAGCCTTTGATACTTTACAGTTTTCAATGATCTGCTATGGACGCATTTTGGTTGGTACCAAAAAAATACGGTACAAGTTCAATACCCAGCCCTAAACAAATATCTGTAGCCACAGGGTGATAAAGCATATGTTTTCATACAGTGTTGTCCAGAAGGAGCCACATTGCTGTGCTGTTGATGAGCTGAAGAGAATACACTTGAAGAGACATGTCATTTATGACTCTCTAATGTCCTTTTTAATAGTTTGCATCCAACACTGGCATTTGTCAGTTTAGTGGTATTGTTGATGATACAAGTATAAAATAGCGCCGACCTTACAGTTTAATCTCTGTGGTAATGATGTAGAAAATGGATATTGAAAAAAACAACTATCATTGCACTAACAGCGACAGTTGGACTCATTCTTGTTTGCATGTGTGATGGAGCTGGAGCTTGGGGAGTTGCTGTAGACGACAGCTTTGGTTAAAATTAAACAGTTTGTGTTCCAGGAGAAAGAGCAATAAAAAAACACTGCTTAGTCATTTCTCTGTGGTGAAGGAGCAATTCAATACCACATTTTGGGTGTCTTATTTTTCACATACATCTGTTGTGAGTGCATTCAAGGTGGACAACATGATATCTGAAGTCATTCTTAGCCAGTTGGTTTGCGCCATATGGTATTTTATCAAGACTTCCTCAAATCAAGATGGCATTAAATGCAAATGGAGTTCAGCAACATGTTGAGGACTCGAACAGAGACTCATGATGGATGGTATTAGACAGATGCCTATACACCTGTCTGAGATAGAAATAGAGAGAGTGATTGATAGATAATAAGATTGATAAAATTGGAGTTTTGCTGACCTTTTTCCAAACCATAATGTTTTTTATTGGCTCTTCGAATCATGGCTTTATCACAGTAACGATTTACTCCTAAAAAGTTAAAGTGCCGCTTTAGTCGTCAGGGTTGATGATCTGTTTCATGGTGCTTCTTTATAATGGTTGATGGTATCTCAGGTTTGGAAACACAGTGACAGTAGACAGACAGTGAATGAAACATGGCCTTGAGTCTGGCTCCAATTTTTTTTTTTTTTTATTGACCTGTCAGAACTGACTTGACGTTAAAGCAGAAAGATTTACAGGCTCCATTTAGGGCAAGATTGATTTCTGTAGAAGGCAGCTTTGTGAAAAGACCGGAGAAAAACGTGTACGTATAGCCCTCACTTTGATTGATGAATGTGTTCTTTCAAATTTTTTTTTGTTTGACTTTTCTCTCTGTGTCTTTGTATGTTTTCACCTACCAGAATATTTGCAGTTTTAGCAGAAGAATCTGGGCATTTTGTCAACAGCTTCCTCTCTGTTGATATTTATTGTGTTCGTGCAGCTTGAGAAAGTCTTGAAATCAGTTTGGATCCAAACTGACTCATTTGTTGCACCAACAAGTCTGACTTTCTGCAAGAGCTTTGAAATAAACTATTTAAAACTCTTGCACTGTGTGATCTGCTCACTAACAATAAACTGATTATTGGGGCGGCATTCCCTCGTAGGGCATTGTGGATTCTGTCTGGTGAAATGTTCATGAGCATCACTGCAATTTGAGAAGGAACACTGTCTTTTGCCAAAAGGCTTTATGACTGCACGTTAGGAGGGACTGATCTAATTTCATTCCTCACAGTTGGATTCTTTCTCTTTAGGGTAACATTCTGTCTAATGACTACAGTGAAGTTATAAAAAAAAAGTCTGTGAGTGCAGAAAAGTAAGTGAATTTTTTTCCTCAGTATGGGTGAGAGTGTGATGTAGGCCTACAGGGAGACATTTCAGTCTGGAGCATGTGGCATAGGCAGATGTCTTGTTTGATGGTGACTGCAAATGGTTTAGTTTTCGTTTGATCTTTTTTTTCTGAGAGAGTGCTGTAGTGAGGTTTTGCCATTTGTGGACAACTTTCTGAAGCAGCGCTCTTTCAAGTAAGCACAGAGTTTGAACATATTGTGCTGTTTTGGTGACATCAATACTATTTTTTTATTATTCTGATGCATTTGCTGTTTTTAAAACTGCTGTGTATGTCCCCATCTCTGCAGAACACCTAAAGGTGGCACTTGAGGAGTACATGATCCGGATGCCAAAGGTTCGCATCCTGAGGACCAAGAGGAGGGAGGGGCTGATCAGGACTCGTCTGCTTGGAGCCGCTGCCGCTAAAGGAGAAGTCATCACCTTCCTGGACTCCCACTGTGAGGCCAACGTCAACTGGCTGCCTCCACTGCTGGGTGAGGTTATAAAATATTATATGCCCACACATCACCTTTTCCCCGAACATGAATCCTTATCATAACCTTAACCCTACACCTGTGCCATATCCTCATACCCCTTTTCCACCAAATGAGCTCTGGTTCTTTAACCAGTTCTGCTCAGGATTCTTGGAACCTTAGTGCTATCTAGCGAACCAGCCTGTCTTTCCACTAGTTGTGAGTGGAACCATTGTAATCAAAGATGTATGATCAACAGTAGGTGTTGCACAGTGGAAAAAAGCAGTAGAGGTAATGTTGGGGATAACTCTGAATACCTCAAAACTCTTGTCCTGTTATTACAGATATTTGTTTTTACCCAAAAACAAGTTTGGATCAACTATTTGCGAGTTCACTGCAAGCTTCTTTTTTTTTTTGTCTGACAGTTTCTCAATTCATTACCTTCTCCATCCTCTCTCCAACCTGTAGAATATGACATGCCCACAGATGTCATCATGGTTCACATTTCAGGTCAAGGAAAATCTGCTATTTTTTGGTTCCAGCTGCGAGACAACTTTTTGGGTTCTGAACCAATTTATTTTTGGTCAGGATGCTCCCAGTAGATCAAGATTGGATGCTGAAACCAGAATGGTACAGATTCCATGTTGGTTCCATATAAAGCTCTAAAACTTGTGAAGAACAGCCAAAGGATATGATCCGAGTGCCTTTCAGAGCTTATTGTGTTTGTTTCCGTTTCTTTTGTTTGTTTGTCAGTTTGTTCATTTATTTTTCTTTTGGTTTTGTTTTTTTAGCGTGAAGTTTTAAAGTTCTAGGAGATAATCTGTTGTCAATAATTGAGCCTTGCAGCTTGCCTGCAGGGACAAAAGTGAGCTAATGTTAGTTTAACACAAACTGTGTATGCTAACAGTTGTTTTCATTGCCACTACAGAAGGCCTCCTCTCAATTCATCTGACAGTGGTAAAAAAAAAAAAAAAGACCAACAACTTTTCTGCTCTGACTTGAAGTTTTTTTCAACTTGAGACATTCCGGTTTCTACTGCAAAAACACAAGGCACATAGAGAAAAGGAAAAGCAGCAAATAAAGGCCTTCATTCTCATTAAAAACAATTACAACTGGCCACCCTAGGCAGCTCAAATGCACTCTGCAAAATATCTGATTGGGGCCAAATTTACATCTTTTGCTACAAAGTCCTGATAAAAGTCCAAAACTCACAAAGAAAGAATAAGGCTACAAGAAAGCAAACACCACATACATCAAGAGCCTTCAATGCATTTCTGGCTGAAAGACTCACTGCTTTTCTGCAGTGTCTTTAGACTAGAAAAGAGAAACCTTGACCTGCTGTCTGATACATCAGCTTTCTGAAGTTTATATGTTTTGCAGACAATTACAGAACCGTAAACATAAACATCACATTGACAACATACAGTAACATACGTTTTGGAGGGGATGGTAAGAAAATGCAGTTGGCAAGCATCCCTTATGCCAAGCAGCACCCACTTACATCTTAAATGGGTATCTCTCTGATCATTTTCCATTCATCATATCATTCATCAATTAATTAAAGTATAACCAGCATTACTGTCTGTTATTGAAGCCTATTAATCCCAATTTAGGTAACACGGTGGAACCTGGGTGGAACTGAGTAGAGACGAGATATGGGCACCAGTTTCAGCTGTCTGAAAGTTTTATTTGCTTGGTTGATAGGTGTATCAACCAAGCAAATAAACACTCAGTGGTTCCTAACCTGGAGGTCAGGACCCTTAAAGTAAATCCGAGGCTGTCTGAAGTGAGTTTATTTAAAGGATTTGAAGGAGGAAAAACATTTCTGCTTCACAAAAATACTTTTTTCTAACTTTTCTCTAATCTTTGATATTTCTCTTCTTGTGAAACACTGGAGACTTTTACCTCTCCAGAACTAAAAACTCTTAAAATGAAAGAGTTTGAGATGGGAACATCCTGCTTTGGTTGAACTGCTCCCGGCTCCCAGACATCTGCAACCTGTGAAGACAAGCTGCGAGTAGACTTTGCTTAGCTGTAGATGTTTTAAAGCCAAAAAGCTTTGGAAAAACCTTTCTGCACAACCTGTTGGCATTTACTTCTCTCTGTGTCTCTCAGACCGAATCGCCCAGAACAGGAAGACCATTGTGTGTCCGATGATCGACGTGATCGACCATGATAACTTCGGCTATGAGACACAGGCAGGGGATGCCATGCGGGGAGCGTTTGACTGGGAAATGTACTACAAACGGATACCCATCCCTTCAGAGCTTCAGAAGGATGACCCAAGTGAACCCTTTGAGTAAGTGCAGTTAGTTTTGACATGTCTGGTATTTGCTAGATTTGCTAGATTATCTTATTGTGCCATGAGTACATAAATCTGAGACATAAGGGGCCTCAGTGTGAGTCAAAACCCTTCAACTAAATGTATAGTGCCACGCTCCTCACAGCAGCGTTTTGTGTGTACATGCTTTGTCAGCACTGTTTCCTCACCCATACACACATTATCTATTATACCTGGGTGCTGCCCAGGACAGTCAATGACAGGGGTGCAGTTTGGGACTAAACAGTTTCCATATCATTTGACTTTGTCTACACTAACGGTCGATCAGAAAGTGCATAATTTTCCCGTCCTTTCTGACCTTTTGCTTCTAAGCTGGCAATGAAAAAGTGACCTAAAAGCATAAGTGTGGACACAACCAGTTTCAGATTTCTTCACCTCAGAATGGATGTAGTCTACAGTAGGTGACTTCACATCTTGGGCAAAAACAGCCACAAACATTAGATCCCGTGCATGTGGCATCGGCAGATGTCTTGTTTGATGGTGACTGGGAATGGTTTAGCTTTTGTTTGATCTTTTTTATAAGCCAGTGTGGTCATTAGATTTTGGCAATTGTGGACAGCTTCCTGAGGTAGTGCTCTTTCATCATGTGTGATTTAAAATCATTCATTGCGGAAGACTGTGAGATGCAGTTGAAAGCTCCAGGAATAGATATTGTTATTGATATCATTATATTGACATATTTATTTATTTCTCAGCTAGCTGTAGTAGAAATATCAACAGCATTTGCAAATTCAGTTTGTTTTAATGCTTAAATAACTTTTACATTTACAGAAAATAGTGAATTAGACTAGCAAAATGCCAGTCATTTTCTGGCTCCAGTCTCTCAAATGTAAGGATTTGCTGCACTGTTCTGTTTTATAACATTGAAAATGTACTTTTTTTTTGGAGGTTTTGGACAGTTAGTTATCGAGTTGTTTGATTTTGTTACTTTGGGATTTGGGGATCTCTTTTGTGAATTTTGTAGAGTAAAACATGACTTGCTTATTTGAAAAAATTGTTTAGATTGAAAATAATGACTGTTTGCACCCTAGTTGCTTTAATGTTTGAATCCCATATGTAGTTAGTCCTTGTCCAGGTAATACTACTCCACTGCAAACAGGACCAATTTCGACCACAGTGTCCTTCCTCAACAAGCAGCTGCCTGTGCTGCTGGCAGGTAACCTTTAAGTAATGGAAGCCAGAATAAATAAACTATACCCAGAGACACATTTTGCTATTTGTAAGGCCAAATAACTCTGCATGTGATGCCAGACACTCCATTTGTGAGCCCTGAGGGATTAGTTAGACAACATTTCTCTATGTCTGGATGCCAAAGACTATTTGGGTATCCTGGGAAATACAGTAGGTATCATCAGGCAGGGCGGCTGTGGTGCAGGAAGATAAGAGACTAAAGAAGAAGAAATGAGCTGCAGAACAATCAGAATCAATCCTCATTTTGTGAATTAGTCTGCTCTTCTTGCCCAATGAAATGACCTTCATCAGTGCAAATCCAATTTGAGTCGCAAAGATTTTCATTTTCATTCTGATTGACATTGCCGCAGCGGAGAATGAGGCACGGTGGGACGGCAAAATCCATCTTGGTGGTGTGTGTGTCTGCGTGTGTGTGTGTGTGTGGGAATATGATTTTATCCCCGTTCTCATGCTTCTGTCACCGTCTCTTTTGTCAATGCCATCACCTCATTCTCTCTCTCTTTTCTTTCCTCCTGTCTCTCTCTCATCCCTCCTTCGGGCTCCAATGTTTCATTTAGCAATAAGCTCAGGCCTTGACGCTCTCTCTGCTCAAGGTCAATAGACTGAATTGGAGAATATCAACTTGAGCATTTCTAATTAAATCTAAATTGAGAGTTAGAATATTCATGGTGCATTGGGTTTTTCTTCTTTTCATCAGTAGACTAACACGCCAAAGAACAGTGACTAAGGAAGACCAGCAGGGATTTTGTCCAGCTGAAGGAACTAAAACCTGTTCTTGGCAATTGTGTCAAAACACAGGCTGACCTACAACAACACTGGCAAAGTAAAACAGTCTAAGATGGGCAAAATTATGATTGTTTGAATTATGATTATGATATGATTATGGTATTTCAGTGAGCAATAAGAAATACTGAGGTTTGATACACACCCCAGCACTTCACTTTTATGGTATTGTATTTTTCTAGTTGTTTTAGGAACTGTTGAGGTCAGTTCAGTCAATGCTGGTCAGTGTTAATTCAGTGGAGCTGCTCACTTGCTAAGTCTGCAGTTGTACTGTGCAAATCCAATTTGCCACAGTGTTTCCAAAGCGATTTCCTTCTTTGAAAAACTAAATGTAACATGAAAACGGTTGAGAAGGTAAATTCAGACATTCAAAGCTGAACTTTTCTCTAGTTCCTTTTCTCTGAGAGAAGAATAAGGACCAATGTTTGAAAAACTTGGCTGCACATATTTGTTGCCACCATCATTCAGGTCGATATTGAGCTTGTACCTCACAGTGTGTGTGTGAACAGGTAATCAAAGGGAGTCTGTATGGGGTCCCGCTACTAGAAGGTCTGCCATTGAAGAATGTGTGTGTTTGTTGTCAAATATATGGTACTTTAAAACCAAAGCCACATTAGTGGCTCCTTGGGGCTGTACTGAGGCACAGTGGTGCTTTGAACTAAATCTGTTGTCAGTACGCTAACATGCTCACGATGACAATGCTTACATGCTAATGTTTAAAAGTAATGATGTTCATACCTTAGTTTTGTATTATATCATGCAAATATTTTCTTGTTAACACCAAAAACAAAGTACAACAAAGGCAGATGAGTTGTCATAAGTTTTGGAGGTACTTGGTTATAAACCACAGTAATGCCTAAACTGAAGATTTGATCTGATTATGGCGCTAGATGAAAGGTAAGAGGATCACCAAAGCCATTCCAGTTTATACTGAGGAGAACGTAAA
>JAPZEB010000006.1:27393177-27408019 GCA_029783705.1 Chaetodon striatus
GAGCCTTTGACTAGCGTTAATGTTCCAGAGAGTTACCACATTATTTAACATTTCCGAGACTGATCCAGGGCCAGACATCAGTGGAGCAAAAAAGGTAAAAAAAAAAAAAAAAAAAAAGAGTAGAGGTAATGATAAAAGGATGGATTTACTGCAGATGAGGTGGGAGAGAACTAGAAAAAGAAAAAGAGAAAGGAGAACAGAGAGAGGCGGTGAGAAGGAGGAAAGGAATGAAAAAAGTGACTGCCTGAAGTTGTATTGATTGAATTGAAAATATATATTTTTTGTACCGAACAAAGACAGGCATGTGCTGTGGGAGGAGCGGGGCGATTGAGGTGCAAAAGTGCAAACAGAAAGTGTTTTAAATTGAACTGCTATCTATTATTCATCTAAGTCAATTGATGCAGGCCCACATCTGACACCCTTCGTTGTGTATGTGACCTTGTGAGTCAGAGAGAGTGTGAAAGAGTTTTGTGTTTTTGCACTTTCTGTGCAAACAGTTCAAAGTCATCTCTTTGTCTCTCACAGACAAAAACCAACTACGCAGCCTCACTCGAGACGCTCGTCTGCATGAAACCATATTAGGCCGCGATATGAACTATCACACAGAGGGAAATCTGAATAAAATGAACTCATGAATAACAAATATTCCATGCTTATTCTTTTTTCTCCACTTCTGTTTTCCCTGGTGTTTTAAGCATGAAAGCTGAGGAAAGTGAGCATTGCTCCAGCTGGAAAAAAAAAGTCTAAGAATGATAATCAGATAGCTGCTGCAACGACTGTCTGATTGGTTTGATATTCAGCTTTAATCACAGAGAATGCCGAATTCATTATTTATACATTTCATTCTTTCCTTTGTAGTTATGGCCTCAGAAATATTGAACTTTGGGAGCTGTGTAATTAACGGATTGCCATGCTGTGCTCTGGATTCACATGTGAGTCGAAGAGAGAGAGAAATTCAAAGACGAATACCAACAGATGTCTCAAAATGATATCATGATGGGTTTTGCCTCCAAATGTCAGAGAGAAGAAACAGATTAAAAAAGGAAAAGCCGACAGATGTTTCAAAACATCACACCATCACTGTCAGCCCCTCAAGAAATTTAAAATTTGGTTGTGTGCTATGTAAGTGAATAAAATTAGAAAAAGTTTCTGTCAAAATAAATGTGTTACATTGGGTGACTTTTTCCTCCTCTCCCCAGGGACAGACTGGAAATAAAACATGACTCAGACCAGTCCTTAAAAACCAACTGGATGATGCACAACAACCAATACTAACACTATTACAAGCAGAACACTGTGTTGGACAACGTTTGTAAACCGGCTGTGATTACACAATCTCTGCATGTCATGTACATTTATGTAATCCTGGTCTCTTTTAACTGTGACCTTGGCCATTCCCTAACCTTTACCCTTACTTTCTGCCTCACTGGATGGTTGTTTTCCCATGTGTCCAGTCATGATGCTAAGCTAAACTTGTCATCCCTTGGCTCCAGTTTCATATCTAATGGTTAGATATGACAATTATATTTATTATTTCATCAAACTCTTGGGCTGGAGCCTATCCCAGCTAAAATTGGGCGAGAGGCAGGGTACACCCTGGACAGGTTGCAAGGCTGACAAAGAGACAGACAACCATTCACACCTATGGACAATTTAGAGTCACCAATTAACTTAATCTGCATATCTTTGGACTGTGGAAGGAAACCGGAGTAGCTGGAGAAAACCCATGCTCACATGGGGAGAACATGCAAACTCCACAGAGAAGGGCTCCACCCTCTTGCTGTGAGGCAACAGTGCTAACCCCTACACTACTGTACCGCCCCAAACCTCCACACCCTTACATTATACCTCACTACATGAAGGCCACGCTGCTTACTGTATCCTCAGCACTAGATGCAATTGCTACCTTAAAATGGGTGCAAATCTTGCATTACAGACTTGTCTGTAGTGTAGAGAACATATACTTCAGTTCTGCATCCTTTACACAGTATTTTAAACTCAGAATTGACAAACAAGCAGACACTAAAGAAACAATACTATTACTATGACTCGCATTCCAGGGGGGCAGACACTCACACGCAAACTGTGAAAAAAGGACCAAAAAAACCCTAATTATTTTAATACAAAATTAAATGTACCTTGATTGATAGGTTATATACGCTGTATACAATAAAATTGAACTATAATAATTAAGCAAAATTCTAATTCTATAAAAGGAAAAACAAAACCAACTTATGACTCATGAGAGTGGTTAGGGTTTCATGACAGTGACATCAGACTCCTGAGCAGTGGTCTATAAAACAAGAAGCAACCTGCATATTATTCTCTTTCTCTTGCTATTGGACCTCTTGTAGCCTGTTGTACCCTTTCCTTTCCTAATACTTGACCATCAACTGCCTTAATATTGCCTATAACTCTACTGTATCCCTGCCACAAAAACATGCTGAAGGCTGGCATCCAGCAACTCTTGAAAGAGGAAGAAGAAAGCGACGAAGAAAAGACACTTGACAATTGAACGAGGTCGCAGTGGTACCCACAAAGACTTCACGTGGGCAAAGGCCAGGTAAAAAGGTGAATTAGCTGCCTGCTGAAAGAGAAAGATATCAAGATATCGACCAAGACTGAATTCACCATGTAGGGATCAATAATGTTGCCTGAAAAGAGCAGTGACCACCCAGTCCCTCCAGCACTGTTTCAACTGTGAAGTAAAGTAGCACATTAATCTATTAAATCAGTTTTATTGGTCAACATCAAGGATATTTACAGATTTTACCTGGTCTACATGGTGGTCCACTTTCATTCATAAATTGTTAATTGTTTTATTCACTATAGTCATTTATTCATCCATTATTCCACATTTATTTGTTTATTGTCTTAGTTTAGTTCTGCTGTAAGGGCAGTTTAATTTCATAATGAACTTTATCTTGTGTTTTGTGTGTGCATAAAAAATGAAGATGAAGGTCACTGTACACTGGGCCAGGAACTCTGTAGCAATCTTCATAATTGAGGCTACAATAAATAATTGATTGGCTATCAATTTTCCCTTTTTAAGGAGAGTGGTGCCCTGAGGCAGATATTCTATTATTTAATATAAAATTTAACCAATTGTTTCTGATTGTTGAAGCAAAGTGCTATCACTCCCCTTCGCTTTTTCTACCAATTCATGTTTTTGCAATGTATAATTTTAAAGTGTTAATTATAATCATAATTAACATAACATTAACACATTATGGTATTCATTAATTATTTTTTCATTCATGCTACACGCTTTATTACACCTAAAATATGAATGTTGTTCCAAGGGATATTGGGCTACCTTAAAAGAAATACCAGGACAAATTACAGGGCAACTTGAAAAAAAAAATTCTCAAAAGTGGCATAAAAGGTTGCATATATAATGTATAATGTATGGCATACGCAAACCATTATGGTAAAAGCACAAGTAAATTCTATAAAGAAGTACAAGATCTAAACTTGTAAAGACTTCCATTCCACCCTTGTATGCACTGGTTTAAATGTTAGTGCTGGTGTTCCTGCAGTCTCATACAGCCAAAATACATCTAAATTTAGCTCACTTGGCCTCAGAGGTGATTGAACAGCTAATCCTGGCAGCTGTGATGTCACCATCATTTAATCCTCCCACAGTCAAAGCTGTTTGTGTGGCTCGGTCAGCCTGCCAGCCGCTTCCCAAATTGATGCATAAGCTGCTGTCCAGAGCAGGGACAGTCATTATGGTTATTAAGGATTCTTTGTTTTCCATTGTGGTTTTTGGTCTTTGTCTCTCACAGCTGCTGGTCGGGCCTGAACACAACAGGCTGGATGACCCAGAGTGTCCATTATTCTCAATTCAGCTCCTGTTATTAGACACCAACAGTGATTATTGTCACTAATGTCCCTGCACTTTCTTTCTCCTAAGTTATCCATCTAACCATCTTGTTTTGATTATAGAGCTAAACACAAACAATTGATGGCATTATGGATTATGTTTGGTAGCACAACAAATCACTTAGAAATGGATGTTGAAAGAACTCGTCAAAATTTAATGTCCCCCGAAAAGTGGGATGAAAATGTTGGTGTATTAAAATGTCAGATAACAGATAAGATGATAAACAGCATCATCATCATATCCATAGCTGTACCTAGAAGGTTAAAGATAAATCTGGGTGGTGGAAATGAAAGAGCAAGTATTTGTCCCCCTGTCGTTATGTCCACTGAAGTGCCCTTGAGCAAGGTAATTGACCCCAAACTGGGCTGCTCAGTGGTGAACAGATCAGACTGCAGTTGAACTGTAGTGGGGTTATTGGTGTAAATCTCTTTAGAAAAGACAGTTTGGAAAAGAGTCCCTGAATAAATAAAAGTCAAAAAGCACGATACTGTAGTAAAGACCTTCTGCCAAGTAGAATAAAATATTGTTATAAAAAAGTTAAATAAAGTATTATAATCATAATACTTTAGTATTACTAATAATTAAATTAACCAAAGTGAAACCAGTAGTGCCCTTATTTTAAAGCACCCGGCTCGTCTTGGGCTGACAGTGGTAATGTGTTAGCTGTGAACTTGAAGCTCCTGGTCAACAGTTGTTGTTAGCAGTTAGCACAAAGTTAAACTGTTACAGCAGTGTCTTTAAGTGTGAGGATTTATCCACTGTGAGCTGAAAACAAACTAGAAGCGCTCCACTTCATACTTTGGTAGTATCTGCAAGTTGCACTGGTGCTCCATGGTCACAAAATGTAACTAAAAAGTCATAGTCTGGAGCCCTGTATGTACAAAAACACACATCTCAAACACACACTGTCGTCAAACTCATTAAGTTAAACTGTGACAGCACCACTATTAAACATGATGATTTATTCGATGTGAGCCAGTAACAAACTAACAGCTCTAACTAACTCACTAACAGTTCATAAAGTAGTAGTATTTGCAAGCTGCACTGGTGCTCTTTGGTCACAAAATGTGAGTAAATGGTAATGGTCTGGAGCCCTGCAGGTTCAAAAACACGCCTTGCCTGCTTACACGATATCGCTTTGGAGAGAGTTGTCAGGGTGGTCAGAGGACTGTATGTGACATATCATATTTGTGAATCTTTTTGTGTATGTGTGTGTTTAAAAGGGAAGGAGCCACAAGAAAGAGCCAGAGAACCAAAATGCTGAAGCGAGTCTCATGCCAGCGGCTTTAAAAAATGACTTGACAATATTCTGATACTAATATTCCAAAGTGATACAAGTGATAAACTGTTTTAACGAAATTTAAGAAACTTTGTGGATAAGGGAACACTATAACAAAATAAAAAGGTCCATCCTTAAAGATGAGTTTTAAACAACAACTGAGTTTTCAAACATTCAAAATCAACAAAAACAGCACAGATGTGCAAAAACTTCACTTCTCCCCACAGATCACATGCTGTTGCCGGCTGTCATGTCACTGGTGAGTTAACAAACGTGATTTTGAGCCAAATGCAGTAATTCCATTCAGTTGCCTTGCACCAGGAAACATCTGTTACAGGTTCTAACTAGTGGCCAAATGTATTTGTCGAGTGTTTGCCAGTTTTTAAATGCCAACACATCTGTGATCAGAGAAGCAACCTGGCCTAAGATGCCCCAACAAACTTTAAACAGAAAACAGGGTTTCCTGTTAGCTCTAGAGATGAAAGAGTTATATGAAAACAAATGACACCTCAGCACATCCCTGCAGAGTGATCATAAATGAGACAGCAAAAAATAAAGTTTTAAGTGACATTGATTGATTGAATACAGTGCTGCCTGTATGCAGAGAGCACTCAGTGATTTGTTCGCTTCAGTGCACATCTAATTCATCCCCTAATTTTGTATGAGAACATATTGTTATTTTGATCTGTGTATTTATTACCATGCTTTTCCCGGAGGGGGAAATTATGAGAGGCACCTTCAAATAGTTGTGTAATGAAGGACATGTGTGAGCTGTATTGTTGTACTGTATTATCCTCCACGGAGCAAAGTAAGAAGTGTACTTCCATTTATGATAGAGCCTTTGAGTTTTTGCTAAAGGAGAAAGCTCTTGGGCACTAAATATTTGGGACAGAAAGAGTACTAGAAAGTATTATGTTTTGCATATACTTTAGCTCATGCCTATAACCCTGGTGAATATTAAGAAGTTCTCTTTCAGAGCAAAAGTCATCCAGAAATACACATTCTTACAGGGCAAATTGTAATCTGTCGGTGTAAGTATTCCCCTCCAACCATGGATGGATTACTTGACAGGGCAACTGAGCACAGGCTCAGTGGCCCAAAGGGTCGAGGGCCCCCTGGCCTTCACTTTGCAAAGTGTCACTCAAATTGTATGTATCAACCATAGAGAGATGCAAAGGAACTACACATAGACACAAAATGACTCAAAATTACAGAATATACCTCAAAGAGACACAAGTTGACCTAGACACACAACATGACAACAAAGGAACTACAATGAGCCTCGAAATAACTACTAAGAGAAACAAAATGAACATAAAAAAGACACAAATACTAATAAAAGACACAAAAAGATTACAAAGAAACACAAAACCACAAAAGATCCTGACAACTACAAAGAGACACAAACCAACAATAACAAAAAGAAGCAAAGCCAGCACAAAGTCTGTGTGTCTTGAGGCTTTCATTTGTTGTGTTTGTAATGCTGCATAGTTTGAAATATATCTGAATTTTAAAAAATAAATAAAGCTTTTATTGAAAGGTTACAACTTCTTATAGTTTCTGACAATTATTTAATATATGCACAGCATGGGATGGTTGTTGGTAGGGCAGAGACTACATTTTTGGCAGACTGAAAATGCAGTCTGAAAGAATTTGTATCCTCCTATAACTTTTAAGTTCAGTAGGAACTTCTCCATTTACACCAGGGTCATAAGGCATGTTCTTAAAAAATGATGGAGGGCAGAGACTGTGCATTATATAGAGAGGATACATACTTTGGAAGACTGCGTGTCCAGTCTGGTAGGACAAGTGCCTTAATCATCTTGTTTTAGGCCTAATCACCTATCTATGATCCTAAAGCACCACAACGTCCTTCCCAGTCTGCTCCAGGTTGGACTTCTCTGCTCCTTTGTTCTCAAAGCTCAATATAACCAGTCCACTCAGCCTCTGTTTAACTGCGCTCCTCTTAATGTTAAGCTGAAAAACTGTGACAAAGATTGTTCATACAGCAGAAACTCTCCACATACTTCACTTAAGGTAAAATATCGCAAATGTAGAAGTCACGCTGGAGGATACACCGCAGGCACCTGCTGATGATGCAACGTAGGTGTGTTTGATTTGGGCCAGTTAGCGTGCACACTGAAAGATTATCACAATATTTTTACGTTACTTTTGTTTTTACATGAATTTAACAGAGTAAAAATAAAATCAAATACTCAAGACATGAGAGTAAATGAAATCCGTTATGTCAACTCCTGTTAAATGCCATGCAAAAAGTTCTAAATGCCATCAAATAGTTGCAGCCTAAAATATACAACTTCAGACTAGATACAAAACTCAACTTTAATTTCAGGAGGAATAAAAAAGGCGTCTAGCCTGTCATTAGTCAGTGCAAGTAGTCAGTGCAACAGAAGTGCTTGTTAAACCCTCATTTCTAGACGTCTATGATTGTATTCACAGCACTGGCCACAGCTGTATCTCGTGTTCAAAACCTTTATTTTTCTCTCACCTGTATGTGTGAAAAGATGTTGTTCTTTGACTTGTGACAAAAAAGGTCACTTGTAACACTTGTGTTTAATCGGTACAAGAGACTCCAGGAATTCACTAGCAAAAGTATAATTTTCTTATTTAAATTTTTGTACAGATTAAACAACAATCTAATTAGTAAGCTTTAGAAGTGCTTGTAAGCAGATATTTATTGAGTTATTTATTTATCATTTAGTTAGTTAGTTAGTTAGTTAGTTATTATCATTTTCTTTTTTAGACAGAGCCAAGCTAGCTGCCTCCCCTATTCTTAGTCTTTATGTTAAGCTAAGCTAACCATCCTTCGGCTCCAGCTTCAAAATGGACAGGTATGAGAGTGATATCAATTTTCTTATCCAACTCTAAGGACAAAAAACAATCCCCAAATTCAAACCATGTCTTTCATTTAGTTAGGGAACTTAACTCTTGCTTATACTTAGATAAAGACTGTGGTATGGTTAATAAAAATATATTTCAGGTCTGGTGATGTGACGCAGCATCTAATGTCTTGCATGTAAGTCAGATGTGCTATACGATGATGCTCAGCCACCACCACCATGACCTCTACACCTTATTTTCCACTTTGCTACATAGAGGACACAATAGATAGTTCTTTTGTCAGCACTAAACCTTGGCACTGGGTTTACATCAGATAACCTAGAGGAGTATAAACACATTTGATAAAACCAACATTCTTGTCTGTAGAATATACGTTTTTCATCCTCTATAAGGATTTTGAATCACTATTATCCCACTGACAGCAACCACCTCGAAGAGTTGGTTGAAATATGACACTGTAGCAGGCATTGGTTCTTGTGCTACGGTGCATTCATGTGCTGATGGAATCTTTGACTTTCTGTGTCAGTCAGCTGATGAACTGATCCAAATCCAAAATCTGAGTATTCTTTTCATGGGGTGTTGATAGATGAGTGCTGTGCAGCTGTTTGAAAATTCAGTCAAGGTTTCACCTTCCACTGCTGAGCTTTGGGAGTTGGCGCTGTCCCTGGTGCTGATTTTGACAGAGGCAGTGCTGGTGGTTGCTGTCACTGTCTGGTGCTGAAGCTCATCCTGGACATATGCAGAAATTTTACAGTTAGAAACCTCCAGCTAAGTCAGGTAAATGAAAATTATTTCATGCTTGTCTTCTCAACAAAACATTTAAAAAACATCATATTTTTATAATTGCAATCTTGCTTTTGTGCTTTTTGCTAACCGTTACGACTGTATGTGTTCTCTGTGCTGTTGTCTCTTTGTCCCCTCTCATATAGCTCTGCCCAGGTGTGCTGTGTTGTTCAAAGAGGAGCACCTGGCCTGGGGAGGAAGTAATTAAGAGTTCCCGTGCCAGCAGCAGAAGAAGGGGGCCTCTGGTGTGGGGACTGCTGGTCTTTCTGCCTCTAGCCTGTGATTTTTTTATTGTCTTGTTTGTATGCCTGCGCGTTAATAAATCCCATGGATTTAATTGTTTTTAAAGTGCTTTCTGTGGTTGATTTGGGTCTGTGGTGGAGTGGTGTTGGACTGCCTAAGCACTGGGCATAACACTGACTTTGAGACTCAATAGCACTGAATTGAATAAGGCTTACATGCTCATTCAGTCAGTTTTCAGTCTGACCTTCAACAATGGCAAACAGGTTAAGAGAATATTCTTTCACATTATTTAGTGAAATCATAACAATAATGGACCAAATCTACACTTTGTTCAGAAAATGTGGCCTTAATACTTTTTTAATTGCTTGATTTTAAAGTACATGTACATGCTTATGTAGCTGTTGGACTCTAGTGTTGTCTGCATTGTGTAGATATAAAGAGGCCCACATGGTGGATATCTTCTGAGGCAATCTCCCTGACAACAACTGGCAAAACAATATCATCCGACACACACAACCACACAAACTCCAGCCCTTCTTTAACAGAGCACAACAGCGAAAGAGCCGCCATGTTACATTCAGTTAAGCACTATAAAGCACTATGTACCATCACTTGCAAATCATCTGTATCATCAGTAGCAGCAGCAATAGAGATGAAATGAACAGTTTGATGAAAAAGTTAAAACACATTAAATCAGCAACAAAAAATAAAAAAAAACAGGATAATGCTAAAACGTTTTTAGGTTTTACAGCTTTCATCCATGTCATATTATCATAATCTGAGTATCTTTGTGTTTTTTACACAATAAAACCAAATGAAAGATAAAATATTGGGTAGTGTAAACCTGCAATGAGTGTATTTCACTAACTCTAGACCTTTATGGACTAAACAATTAAATAATCAAACAAAAAACCTCAGTAGCTGCCCTAACCATCATCATTTCATCAACTTTCCTGACAGCTTCACAGTTATCTGGTCAGTCATTGTGTGTGTGTGTGCCCAGTTGGTCCAACTGCACCCAGCCAGCCATTCCGTCAAGCTGACGGACTGTGGCACAGTGTGCTGGCCGCAGTGTCAGCCAGATGATGAACTGTGAGCCAGTTGAAAGCCAGTCAGCGAGTCACTCAGTTAGTCAGTCAGTCGTTAAACTGGCCTACATCACGCATGCATGTTGGCACCTGGAGGAGAGACAGCACATCACTGGCTCCTGTTAACACCCCTCGGTCCATTGTACAGCGTTTGATCTGTTTATTTTCAAATATACAGCTGAACTTTTATTGGAATTACAAACAGATGATGGCGCTTCCATCAGACTACTGAGGGAGTGCTCAGCCATTGAAAATATTTCATATAACTCCATCCACAATTTTGTTTACCACTATGAAAGTTCAGAGCGTGGAATTTTTTCTGAAATATATTTTTATTAGGCACTTGACCAAAAATACAGCTTTTGCAGAGAAGATTGCGACATGCCTGTCCACATGAAAGGCTTCTGTATAAACCACTCTCGCCAAAAAAAAACAAAAAAAAAAACAGCTAGAGGCCTGTGTACTAAAATTTCAACCTTCAGAGCTGTTTTTGTCTATGTATTTGTGACCCTGGTGGAGAGCAGGTGAGCTGTGCCCACACTGTGTTTGTCTGTGTGTGTGCATTTGAGGCTTTTGCATTTTGAGAATGACCTGAATCCTGACTGACAGCAGCACACTGGGAAGAGAAGGTGCTTTTTAGGTTTTTGTTTTTGTTCAGGGCTCCAATCCTCAGTTGATGTAAAACCGAGTAATCGCACGATTTACCATAATTGTATTCCTTTATTTTTTTTTTTTAGCTGTCCCGCTCCTTGTTAAAAGTGTTTTTGTAGAAAGGATTGTCCTATTTTCAAAACAAAGCTATAGTCTTCCTGTGCCACAATAAAAAACTATTTTTGATTACAGCAGACTTACTACCACCCCCAGTCTCTGAATCAATAAAAGGAAAATGAGATTGGAAGCAGAACAGATAAAATCCCAACAATCCGTAGGTCTTTTCAATGAGCAGACATGCTTTCTTTGTGTGGCTGACTATTCTAATCCCTTACACTGGAGAGTGAAGGTGCTTTCACACACCTGCCGTGTTTGGAGCGGTTGAATGGAAATCTGAAGCCATCTGGACTAAACTCGAGGAAGTGTGGTTCAACTGTACCATCATAACATCAAAACAAACGTTTTCACTGCATCAGTTGTCAGACGAAACAACAATATTGTCATAAGGATGAGTATTAAACATTTTAGAGATATGAAGATTTTAGAAATATGAAATATGGCATGATTTGTTCAAGAATCAGAGGCTGTCAGTTTAGACTTTGAATGCACACTATGACAGACTGGGCTTTCAATTTTTCATGAGATGCAACCAATTTTACTCAAATGTTACCAGTGAGTGACCCCTGCAGATTTATTCAACAGGAATAACATTCACCGTATTTGGAGATATGAATATCATGATTCAGTTATGTGTGAATAACATCTGACTTAACATATTTCACAATACACAATCGTGTGCTTCATTGAGTGCGCCCTACTACTAATAGCAATGATAACACAATCAGGGTCAAAAATACAGCAGCAATACATTTGCTTTTCTTGTGAATTTGATGACACTCTACAATTTGAATGACTCTCTAAGTTGTATTGTCAGAGAGACATTCTGTGGAGTTGCTGTTGGAGAGGTCAGTGGGTGTAGCCACTCCCTCCTGCCCTGCAGCAACCCCTTTCCCGTCATTCTCATCAGCTGACCCTCCCCGCCCACCTGCTCTCCATTTTCCTCAGTCTCATAGAATATAAACCAGCCCATTTCAACCCACACTTTGATGGACTGTCTAGTTTGCATCCGCCCCAGCTTTCCAGCCTTTTTTCTGCCTGATCAACACACTGATTATTGTCTGCATTTCCCTTTCTGGATAAGTTTGCCTGTTCTGCCTGTTTTCCTGTTCCCTTGCATGCTTGTCAAGGCAGTAATCATAGTATATATAGTTTCATACTGTATGTGCTCAAATGCTACGACAAGCAACCACGCTCCACCATCTAAAATAATCATTACAAAATCTAATCATAATCCTAAATAAACTTAATAAATAGCCATTATTATTATTGTTATTATAATTATTACTTGTTATAGTTATAACTAGTTATAGTTGTCAGACAGCTCATGAAGTCTGAGTAAAGTGTCAGTTGTTTATGATGCACTGCATGTGTCGATGGAAGATCTCATTTATTGTATATTTATGTAATACTGTATTAGATGTGCTTACTTATAATATACAATTTAATATATACAAAATAGGAAATGAGTTTTAAAATTTAGATTTTTTTTTTGTCCCTGTTGTAACGTGCATATTGTGGCTTGGCAGCATATGTTGCTCCAAAATCTTTAAGTACCTTTCAGCATTCGTGGTGCCTTCACAGATGTGCAGGTTACCCATGATGCCATGGGCACTAACACACCCTCATACTATCACAGCAGCTGGCTTTGAACTTTGCACTGGTAACAATCTGGATGTTAGCCAGGAGGACACGACATCCATGATTCCAAATATAAGTTGAAATGCGGACTTGTCAGACCACAGCACACTTTTCCGCTTTGTGTCAGTCCATCTCAGACGAGCTCGGACACAGAGAAGTTGGCGCCTTTTTCTGGATGTTGTATATGGCTTTGCTTTGCATGGTAGACTTATTTGTAGATGCAGTGACGAGCCATGTTTGTTGATGGTGGTTTTCCAAAGTGCTCCCTAGGCCATGTAGTAATATCCTTTCTACAATTATGTCAGTTTTTAACACAGTGCTGTCTGAGGGGTCAAAGGTCATAAGCATTCAATATTGGTTTTCAGCCTTGACATTTACATGCACAGATTTCTCTGGATTTTCAGAATTTGATGACAGTATGGGCTGTGTCTTAACATTTTAACATTCTGCACACAAGATGTTGAGACAACTTCATGCCAGACATGATACAAATATCATGCACACCAAGCTAACAGCAATAGGCCTGGTGTGTATTATTCCTTAATAATAAAAATGATTAGTTACATTTTATACACGTGTAAGTCAACATTTACATGAGCTTCAGTAATATTCATATTTTCTTTCTTACAGTGTCCATGCACAAAGAAATGGTTGCATGAGGCCTTGGTGGATATGATCAAGAATGACAAGCCTCTGTGACAGAAGATGAAGGCTTTAGAAACTTTAGAAGCATCCTGGGTTCTACCTACACTAGTAAGAAAAGCACTAAAATCTCTTTCAGAGGCAACCAGAGAGAAGGCCATAGCTGATATGAGGCAGGTCTCTGTTATTAGTTTGACTACTGATATGTAGACGTCCATCAACATGGATGCTAATCTTGCTGTAACATGCCACTACATAACTGAAAACTTGAATGTGGTGACTGTTATTTAGAGGTATAAGGTATATATATATATATATATATATATTCCTCATGTTTTGAACCTTGGGGTAAAAATAATAACATTGGGTTAAACCTCAGAGCTGCAAAAAACATGCGCCACCAGGCTGCCAAATAAGAAAAAAAAATGTGGCACACTTCTTGTCCTGCACCACAGCCAAAGAAAAGCTGTCTGTCATGCAGACCAATATTGGCCCAGCACAGTTAAAACCAATTCAAGAAGTAAATACTAGATGGAACAGTTTCTTGGCTATGCTGCAAAGGCTGTATGACCAAATACAACCACTGTGTGCTGCTTTGGCCTCTCTAAGCAGACATCACACCTTTTAGTGCTGAGGAGTATGAGGCAACCCGCCAGAGCCTTAAAGTACTTCCACCAAGCCATTGTCGAGCTGTCTAAAGGGAAAAAGGGTGTCAGGATCAAAAGCCATTCAACTCATAAAAATGTTAAAACGCTTTATTTTTGCAGGACAATGTGCTCAGATGACTCATGGCTTTGGCATTAAACCGGCGAACAGTTTGAAAAACAACTTGGCTGACAAATTCAGTATGTTGGAAAAGGTAACTGCCCTGCCTGTGGCCACTTTGCTGGATCCCAGATTCAAGGGGGTCAGGTTTTGTAACCCAGGCTATGCTCATGCTGTAGTAGATAGGTTTACAAGACAGTGTATCAGCATGACTGAGTGAACCACCAGCTGACGTGGTTCCCTCACAGCCAGCCCAAAGGCAGGTAGCACAGCTAAACCACATGAGTACAACCTCTGGGCCCTGCTGGACATTCATGCGGTTGCACAAAAACAAGTAACCAATTCCACTGCCAGCATCTCTGTGGAAATCCAGAGGTACAGTATGTTCTAGATTTACTGTGTGTTGCTGAAAGAAAAAGGATTTTTATATGATTTTGTTCCATGGTTAATAATCTGTCTCTCTGCCTATCAAGGTATTTGAGAGAACCACATCTCAAGGTCAGAGAGAATCACTGAAGCACTGGGTCACCCTCAGGGCACTTTACCCACACCTGTGTAAGGTTGCCTCTCGGTACCTTTACATACCAGCGTCCTCTGTGCCATGTGAGGGGACTTTTGCAAAGGCTGGGGAAATTGTCAGCCAGGAGAAAAGTCGCCTGAAGCCCAGCACAGTGGAGAAAATATTTTTTGAATGAAAACCTGTAAAACCTTGTTCCATATGGCACCTTTTTAACTTTGCCCCTGTGCACGGTCGAGTAAAAATGCATCAGCCTATAGTGGACATAATAGTGAATGGACTTGCATTTATGTAGCACCTCTCTAGTCTTCCAGCTACATATATGTGGCACATTCAACCTTTCATACACTGGTGGCCAAGAGTACCAG
>JAPZEB010000006.1:27411598-27434397 GCA_029783705.1 Chaetodon striatus
TCTTGTTGTTTTAGGTTTTCCTTTTTATTTCAACAGCACCCACTGGCCCTCTTCCTTGTTTTTTCTCATTGTTAACCTTTTTTCCATAATTTGAGTTACAATAAACTGTTTTTCCCTTTTACCATCTGGGTTTTTGTGTTGCTTCCCTTTCCCCTGCGAGCCGGGTTGTAACAGGGACCTTGATTTTCAAATGAAATGCAAAATGTCCTTTCATTTTAAAGAGGACTTTGGACCACTGAGCAACAGTCCAGTCCTTTTTCTCCTTAGCTTCTGACATTGTCTCTGTTCATTGCGACACATGTAGCCTGTTTCCTGGACACGTCTGTGCGTGGTGTCTCTTGGTGCACCGACTCAAGCCTCAGTCCACTCCTTGTGAAGCTCCCCCAAGTTCTTCAGTCGGCTTTGCTTGACAGTCCTCTCAAGGCTGCAACTATGTAATCATGTTTAAATCCTATGGGTAATGAGCAGACATATATAAGTTTAATTTATAAAAAATTTGGTTAGTGTCATCCAAATGGTTTCTGAGTAACTGAAAGAAATGCAAAACGTGTTGCCACTGTCTCCAGTCTACCCTATTAAATGCATTATGTAAAGCACTTTGAGTGACCTTTGTAATGATTTGTATTGAACAGAAACTTGCCTTTGTATTGCCTGCACACTACACTTTTCTCAGATAAAATGGATATCTAATTCTTTGAACTGGGGCTGGCATGATTTCCACGGCCATATTATCACAATATCTATAGAAAATTTGAAAAAATAATAATGCCATCAGTCAAATTCATCTCTAACTTTGTTTGGTGTCCATTTTGTCTCTTTTGGCAAATTAATTACTCTCAAATACAAGTGTGAGGAGGTGAAGAGAGGGTCTGTAACCATAACTGTCTGACCGTAACCCTGACCGTATAAAAAGAGCAGTCACACTTTAAAGATAGTAAAAAGGCAACCAGATTAACTAATAGACAAAAGGTCCATAAGGCCAATGACCTGCACTGCCTAACAAATAACTAGGAGAGAGAAAATACTGTCAAGTCAAATGCCATGATAACATAGCTTTAACAACACACATCTAAGACCACAATGTGACGTTTCCTGTTTCAGGGCTAGTAAACTAACTGCAACTTCCTCTCTCTGCCGTGGCAAAATCCGCAGGATGATGGATGCAACAATCAGTGAACAGGTTGGTGTTACTTTGGAGACAAAGCAAAACCAGAAAATTTAATTTTTTAAATATCTCTATTATCACAGCACGGTGGAGAAGTGGCAAACATTGTTGATTCACAGCAAGAGGGTTCCTTGTTCGAACCAAGGGTGGGGGAGCCTCTCTGTGTGGAGTTTGTATGTTCTCCCTGTGTCAGCGTGGGTTCTCTCCGGGTACTCCGGCTTCCTCCCACAGTCCAAAGACATGCAGATTGGGGATAGGTTGATTGGTGACTCTAAATTGTCCGTAGGTGTGAATGTGAGTGCGAATGGTTTTCTGTCTCTATATGTCAGCCCTGCGATAGTCTGGCGACCTGTTCAGGGTGTGCCCTGCCTCTCGGCCAATGCCTCGCTGGGATAGGCTCCAGCCCCCCCGCGACCCTGAAGAAAATGTTTTGCAAACTTTCTGAGCTGTTGTTCTAACTTGAGGAAGCGTTCACATGAATTTTCCCAGTCGGAAACTATTTTTTCTGATAATTCACAAAGCCTCAGGGTATGTACTAATTCTTAATTCTTTAAAGCTTTGACTGGCTCAGCTGTTTTACCAACCTGTGAAACAACCAGTACTGTGTAACCTGAGCTATTTGAATCTTTGAAAAAAATGCAAATCTGGGCAGTGATTCAGGCTACATCCAACAAATCCTTTAAATCATTCAAAAATGCAACAAATCAAGATTAGAGTCAGGGAAGGATTGAGGTCTTGATTTATAATAACTACTTGGTTAAGGTTACAGGACAATCGTGGTCATAGTTAAAAGGAAGGTCAATCACAGGAACACAGGAACGTATAGCTCGAAAACAGGACACTAAGGCCTCCCATGTCAAAATCTAAAGTTTTAGTGACCAGTTCATTTGACCGGACCTCCTCCATCTGTGGACTTTGTAGCTGTATGACATCTGACAAATTCCACCTTTGCCTCTGATGGACAAGAGACACAGTTCCTACGGCTACTTAAATGTAACTATACCTGTTGTTACTGGGCTTTTACTGAAACAGCTGACACTCTCGCTACATGACATGACAGCCCCCCAAAAGTAAAGCCAACACATCTCCATTGCCCCCTGGTGGCTGGCTGCAGTATAGGTCATGAACCCCACCCCCAACATGTAAACAGGTGGGACATGAGCCAAACTAAAAAAAGTTCATGTCCAATAAGTTTTTCACAGAAATGTGAAAAATGTTTGGGTATTTCTTAGGATGCTGTTGACAACACCAGTTATCAGGCAAATTCAGCTAAAATTCCAGTGTTGCTTCCCATCTTCATTTATATATTCAACGTTTTGCCCCATTTTGCCCAGAAACCACCTGCCACTTTTAATTTTACAGGCCAAATAAACTGAAATGAGCCAAAACTATGATAATGGGAATCTGCCAGTGAAAGAAGGAGACACAGAGAGATGGTACTTGTGTGAGGGTGGGCTGAACATTTAACTTGGCAGTGGTCCTCGACAGTTTCTGCTGGCATTTTATCTCTCTGTCTTGTCTCTCACCCCACCACTCTGTGTAAAAATGGCACGATAACATATTGTGAGTGGGCGCGAGTGGGCCGCACTCCTGCCATTAGTGGCATTCACAGCAGCAATACCATGCAGAATGGAAAACCTTTGTAATTGAAACTGATTGGCTCTCAATTAGGTTTGGGATTTGGTACTTTCCTCTGGTGATTTTGGCAATTTCATGTGGGCAGCAGCATCTCCTCTGAAGTTCCCCGCTCTGGCTGCACTGTAGCTCTATGAGTAATGAGGCTGAAACATGAGCCATGAAAATCAATAAAGGGCTCCTGCTGTGAACGCTGACAAGTCGTTATTTTCTCTGTTTAATTTAGTGAAAACTCTAGTTGCTTTGATCAGCACTTTCAAACGTCAACACAGCGAAAACAATCTTTCACTTTATCGCGAGATACATACTGTTAGGATGTGATGAATTACAGGTAATAAGTCCTGTAACTGTTACTGTAATGTCACTGTAAAACTAGCAGCTGTAAAATAGCAGCAATATAAACACAACAAGGACAACAATCACACTATAAGTGTAAGTTACTGCCAGCAAACTAAAATAATTCAGCTGGAAGCAACATGAAATGGCATTTAGATGGTGTCTTGCTTCCTCAGTACAAAGTGTATTGATCCAAAACTGAATTGTGTGGCAGGGCAATGTACTGGTATTAATCACAATATAGGAACACAGGAACAATATCCACCCCACTGGTGGACAAAAATTGAGTCCCCATGAAGTTAATAATTTAAGTTTAAGCCTTGGTTTGTTGTTACTGTGTAGGTGAGAGTTTGATGAAGAGAGATGATAATAAACTACTTACCCATTATTCGTTTTTCAATCTTTTGGTTGCACATTTACAATGAGTCATAGATTTAAAAGACTTAAAAGAAAAGGCATTGAACTTGTTTGCAACTTCATTTCAACCGTTATTACCCAAATAATCTGGAAAACTAAACTGACTAAAATGTCCAAGTCTTTCATAACGTTTTCAAAGTAGGTATGATCCTTCTTCTTACAAGAATTGTTGGCTTTTCTTTTAGGCAAGCATCTTCATCCCAGCCTTGCACACTGGTGGCAAATTTGTGCACTATACATTCACGACAACGCACAAAGCTGACCGTAAACAGACAAGAGGCCGTGTGTTGCAAACTGTGGTAAAAACCCCAACTGAAAAGTATCTCGAATCACTGTAAATATGTCCTTAAAATGCACCTACAGTCCTAATCATACTTGCATATCACACGTCTTAATCAAATAATGCCTTATTAAGCAAAAGGACTAATTCAGAATATGCAAGCAGAATATGCTGTTTACATGATCTGTATCAAATACCAAATATTGTCATGTTCAGAAAAACTGTGAAATATTACTGTGCATGTAAACATAGTCATTGTTGCACTGGGTGACATTTTTCTTCACTGCAATGAAGAGCACTACATTCAGACACTGTCCTCTGCTGTAAATACACACTGTTGCAGCAAAAGTGGAATAATTCACTGCTGGAAATAGTCCCCAACATATGCACTTTTTACCCCTGTTTGAATATAATTTGACATAAACTACGATGTCCAGCTGTATTAAGAAATTCTTTAACATTTACATCTTAAAGGAGACCTTTTGTGCTTTTTGGTGATTTCCCTCTTCTTTAGTGTGTTATATAACATTTTTCTGCCTCTGTAAGGTCTGCAAAATTAAAAAAAAAAAAAAGTCCAGGCTAAAGGAAATTCTGTCTCCCCACAGACACACAACTCCTGACCTGCCTGAAACAGCTCATTTGAATTTCCCGCCTTTACTTCCGTGAAGTTAATTTGTAACAATGTGCAATTAGCCTGGCACACCTGCCCGCCTGCTGGCCACTGAGCCACACTCCCAAACTCACCTGCTCCGAGCAGAGGCGGAGGTGAGAGGCTGCAGAGTTCGAACTGTTCAGGAGCTGTTGAGGAGACGCCATGTCTAGGAGACACAGTTTTCTTCATTGTGACCAAAAATTGTCCTTGTTTGGACTGCCAAGGGACGAAGGAACACAGAAGAAGTGGTTGCAATTCATTTTCGATACAATTCCTCCACAATACAACCCAGAAATTTTACTGTGTTCCCTCTATTTTCCTGTGGACTCTCTCACAAACTGGCAACAGTTTACTGCTGGATTTTCACTGCAGTTACTGCTGAAAGACGGGGCAGTTCCCTTTGTTGGACAAATCTGGAGATTCGGGATCACAGCCTGTAAGTATGCTTTATGAGTTGTGAATTTGTTGTGTAGAAACAAATTAGGAAGCTGCTACCGAGTGTTGAAGTGTGGAGCAGATGGCTGTAGGAGATAAAGTTAGGCTGTACACCCAGTGCTTAGCTGTAGGCATCGACTAACTGGCTAACCAAAGCTATTGTTTTAAAATGCTTTTGCTACGGCATACAGTAAGTTAAACTACTAGCTGAGTGGTGTCAGTAAGATGAATTTAATGACTAAAGAGCTAAGATGGGCAGCATGTCCACATTGACAAAAGTTGAAACATTTCTACGTGTGATGCCTGAGCTAAGCAGCTAACTGCCGCTAGCTTGAGCGATTAGCCAACAGGCAACCGTCAGACGTGGAAGTAAGAGCTGCATTTATTTGTCAGAATGTGTGGCTGTACTCAGAGTTTGATTGTTAATTGGCTTTTGAGGAGGGCCTATTATGCTTTCTCCCGTTTTCTTTGTGTTTTACATAGCGTTATAGCTGTAGGTCTCTGCTAACTGGCAAACCAAAGCTATTGTTTGGAAACGCCTTTGCTACACGGTGCACAGTAAGTTACACTGCTAGTCTCAGTAAGATGAATTCAACTATTTAATTGTGGAGAATCTAACAGAGCTAACAAAGTGCGACATGTCCATATTGACAAAAGTATCAACATGTCTATCTGTGATGCCTGATCTGAGCAGCTAACTGCCGCTAGCTCGAGCAATTAGCCGACAGGCAACAATCAGACCTGCATTTATTTGTCAAAATGTGTGGCTGTACTATGTACAATGTGTTTTTTTTACTTAGAGCTCTGTTCCACTTAACATTATAGTTAGTCTGAGTTAAACAGCTGGGGAGGTATTTACAGGGAGGGGACAACACTGTTTAGCATTTTAGATGTTGACTATGGGTGGGTACCAAAATTAGCCCCAGAGCAAAATTATGGAAGAGCGTAGTATTGGTAGCCCTAACAGTATGTTCTTTTATCGGTACTTTCACACATTTTGGTTCAATTCATTATTATCCTACCCCCAAAAATTACTCGAGTTTACGGCAGCTATACTCACTACTGTAAGTGACACTAACCATTAGCAGGTAAGAAGCCAATACTTAATCAATATCTGTGTTCAGTAAGCATGAACATGTAAACATGTAGACACTGATATTCAATATGCTGCGTCCACAGTCTCTCATCCACCGTCGCCAACATTTGGTCTTACATGCAGATTTTAACAGCACGCTAGTTCGGCTGATAGCAAATTGTTATTCATAAGCTCAAATGACAGCTGAACTGAACTCAAATGACTCTGTATCCTCAATATGTCCTGAGTAAGGGAAAAAAAAGTCCAGAAGAAATGCAATATGGAAAAGTTTCAAAAAAGACCCAAATATAGCCTATTCATATGCCTGTTCATTCTTTTTCTCACATGAATAGGGTAAAAAATTTAGGCTACCCATGAGCATTAATACATAGAGGCAGGGAGAAGTACTTTAAACCAGCCTTTATTAATTACTATGCCTGTCTGTGTTTTGCTCTACAACATTCATCCCCAGAAACAGTCCCACGGACCCAGCCCCAAACCCCATCTCTGCAAGTTCAGTTCAGTTCAGCTCAGCTTACGAAATGTTGTAGAGCAAAACACAGACAGGCATAATAATTAACAAACAATTTCAAAAAACTTGTCATACATTTTTTGTTTGTCTTGATAGAAGTAATCAACTCAGTACATTTCATGGTGATATCTAAAGGTTAACATTTTTATCCTACTCACATGAGAAAAATAATGAATAGGCATATGAATAGGCTATATGTGGGTCTTTTTTGAAACTTTCCCATATTGCGTTTCTTCAGGACTTTTTTTTCCCTTACTCAGGACATATTGAGGATACAAAATCACTTCAGTTTGCTTCTATTGTTATTTGTCCTACCTTTTTTTCTTATTTTTACTGGACTATAACCAGAGAAAAAAGAAGGAGAAGTAGCAGTAGTAGTAGAAGAAGAAGAGGATGAGACTAACCACTAATGTGCACAGTAAAATTATAATGTTAAACAACATTCAACAGTCTTATAATGTTATTATTTGTAGCATTATTTTGATCATGGTTAACAGCACAGTGACTCCCCTCAACTGAATTTGCCACATTATGTTAGCTGCAGAAGCTGTACAGTCCACTCATCTAATGCTCTTAAGTTAGCAAGTTAACATGACTCACTAACCGGCTATTTCATTGTAATGATATATAATAGCTTGAAATAACATATTGTGGGTATAAAACTTGTCCAGAAATTATTAGCCATGGTTGAGATTTTTCTTTTTTTTTTTTTTTTTTTATATCTACTTACAAAATGTTTTAAACCGCCTGTACAAAGAGTTTGACATGCTCCTGAGCAGAATTAAGATTTTGTCTATTCATTGTTTTATCTATTGACATTATTTTGATTCTAGTTGTTTTGAATCCATTTACTAGATTTGTAAAATGTTCTGCTGATTGGCATATATTTGTCATGGTCCCACAAGCATGGGGCTGTAAAGAGCACAAGCCCAATTTGTCCACAAGGAGAAGAAGTGCTCTCTTGCGAAGATGGTTTTTAGCTTGAAAATGGTGTTCTGCGTGCTTGTATCCACACACACACACACACATACAAAGACTTAAGAAGAATCAAATGCCATAATAACTTATCCTTCTGTCAACATGCTTTTTTGCTGTCCTTACTATCATTAGAAACTTGCAGGAGAAAACACAAGAAGCCTAAAGCCAGATTTATACTTGTTCATCAGCTCTATGCAGAGCCTGTGCCGTAGCCTATGTACTTGGTCTATGCCTTTGTGAGCATTTATACTTGTGCAGTGATGTGTCTTTGTCACTCTGCAGTTGCACCTCCAAAACACTAGTCAGCAGTCAGTTTCTGTGAAGTGCTGTAAACTTTAGTTGATTCAAAACACACCCAAAACACATTAAACATGGCTTAATGCAACAGTATCAAACAGAAGTACACAAATTGCCTTCACTTTGACTTGCAGCATTCACAGACAAAGCACTTGTCTTTTGCTGAACACATTTTCCCACAAATATAACATGCTAATGTTTTTAGCACAAGCCTATGGCATTTTACATTGTATAAATTAGCGGAGATTTCCTCTACTGAGATGAAGGTAACGTTACAAACTTCAGTTCCATTACAACTCACAAGGTTCACTGACCAAACAACTGTCTAGACACATTTTCCAAACAAATATAACATGCTAAAGTTATTAGCACAAGCCTATGGCATTTTACATTGTATAAATTACTGTAGTGACTAGCTGGGATTTTCTCTACTTATGGAGTCAGGATAAATCACACACAAGACATCAAATGCTTTTTTGTGGGGGCTCTATTGTCTTCACAATTTATTGTTCCTTACTTGTGAAATCAAAGTGAATAAATTCAACTGAGGGAAATGGTTTAAGCTTACAAAAGAAGACAGGTCTGCATTGCTGCAACGTGTAGTTGTATTTCTGGGAAAGTGCACATCAGGCTACGGCATAGTCACTTCGTTGAAGCAGAGCCTACACTGTAGGTATGCCGTCGATTCAGTGCAGAAGTATAAATCCAGCTTATGCTGACCAGCCAAAGTTACTGGATTCTCTGCGTGGTATCTCTGTAGCACTTGTAGCTAAATTTGAGGAGGCACGCATTAGCAATGGCGTAGCTGTGCCTACACAGAGGCAGACAGTCACCAAAAACAATTAGAGTTAAGTTTTTATAGCAAAGTAGTTGTTGAGATATGTTGCCCTGAACCAAAATGTTCGACAAACTGATATCACTGCCATTAGGCCTCACCACTTGCAGGGTAATGAATGTTAGATCTGATCTAGTATTTCTGGTCCAACACTGGTATGATGAATAAAATACAGTTCGACTGATTATACACTTGGAGATCGCAGAATGACTCAGTGTTATTGCTTGTAATGTTTAACGGACCAAACACTGAGTAAATGAAACTTTATGTTCGTGTTATTTGATAATTGACTTATTACATCATATAATGGTTTGTTCTGGCATACTTATCGCTTTAAAATTAAGATGATATCAGTTTTGAGGTATGAAAAACAAACTCATGCAAATAAGAGCCTTTTTTGATAATGACTATTTTTATCACCATCAGTGTTTAGTCAGTACGGTTAAAGAGCTCCATCTGGAACCCCAAGCTGCTCGCTCCCATCAGCTCCGAGTGTTATTAGCACCTTTTAGACAATTCCTGCCATGACGATAAAGGAAAGAGGAAGCCCTGCCCACCTGCTCCCATCTGCTTCATGCTGCCGTCAGACGCTGTCAGTTAAAACTAGAAGCTGTATGGAGAGAGAAAAGTAGCACCTCAGTCACAGCTCAGAGCAGAGTGCTGCCAGAGAGAAAGCCTTGCTGTAACCAAACTCCATGGAGCGCCTGAAGTACTGAAGAATGGAGTTGTTTATTTGGTGACATTAAACGTTCAAACTTGTTCTCTTCTTTTTTTTAAATGTTGTTCCCAAGTAAATTTGGTCTTGTGTTAATACCTACAAACAGCTCTAACCCCTAAAGCAAGGCCTGACTTCACTTTGAAGCTGGAGCACATTTAACAACTTGTTTACATTGTTTTTATGTCTGAGACATTTCTCTCTACTGGGCCATTACACATGTTACTGTGGCTGAGTCGTGGTAAAGCCTACCATTTAGCTAGGGTTTTTGAGTTGCAGTGATCCCTTTACCTTTTAAGAGCCAACCAGAAACCAGCTGAAGGACCTGGGTTCTCCCCTTTTCCAGTGCAGCCTTAGCAGCCATGACCTCCATCCTCAGGGAAGACAGAGACAGTTGGTCACTTTTTTTGAGTGACAGTTTGGCCACGTTGGCCAGCAGGTCCCAGTAGAAGAATGTGTACAAAACAAACTTAGGGAAGGTCAGCTGTTGTACCACTGACCATATTATCTCTCTATCTTGGCCAGCCTCTTCCTGCTTTTCTTGGAGGTGGATCATGATGCTGCAGTAGTTGGTATTTGCAAGACAAGGTACAGCACTCCCTCTATGGTCCATCCAGTGGGCTCCCTGGACCAAACCCAGTTGGTTTGATGATGTGCTTCAGTGTCTCACTAATGGCCTTCAGCTCTCTTAATATTTTAGGGGACCAGTGGTAGAAGGAGTAGAGGCACACAAGGAGATCATCAATCTGGGTGAAAGATAAACAGAAATAAAGGTTTTATTAGACACAGGATGACATTCTGTTTACCCTCTGTTAGAGAAAAACATGATATGACAATTTCAGAGATTGAGAGAGAGAGACAACTATCCACTTAGCGACTTAACAAAAATAACTTGAGAACATTTAAACTATTTGGATAGTAGTTAACACTGGTTGGGGCCTAATCTGCAACTTTTTCTTTGGGAGTAAAGGGTACCCAGTAAAGCACAGGCACATGCCTAAGTATACTGAAGTCTTACAATCCTTATACGACCTTGCTTGTAAATATCTGCTGTCTGTAGATGATGATCAGTCAAATCCAATACACCAGCTCACTGAGCATGTATCAATACCAACTCTTCTAGTCTGGGGTCACCAACAAATATTCCAGGGCAAAACTGCCAGTAAGTCAGACCCACACAGGCAAAACAACAACAGATCATAATTTCTGCTCAAACATAGACCCTCACAATGCTGTACCAGAACCAAAGTCAAGTCGGATTTACAGTATTTTCAGAGCGCATTTAAAAACAACATATGTTAACCAAAGTGCTTCACAAAGAAATAAAAAAAAAAACAGGAATGATAAAATAAAAACAGTCATTAATAGGAGAATGTCAGTAAAAGAGCAAACAATATTTTGACAAAATCATAACAAAAAATAGCATTGCACAAACAACAAAAAAATTCAAAATACAAAATATATGTGTTCAGCAGTGTGGTCAGGCATGTCATCCTAATGATTATTAAAAGGCTATAGAAAAGAGACTGGTCTTAAGACGGGCTTTAAATGTATCAGTGGGGGAGGTAGATCTTACTGTGAGTGGGAAACTATTCCACAGCTTAGGGCCAACAACTCAAAATGCTCCATCACCTTTAGTTTTTAACTGGGTACGTGGAATGGAGAGCACTGAGTGGTCACGAGATCTGAGGGGTTGAGAGGTAGAATAAGGGATGAGCATTTCAGAAAAGTAACCATGTGTGTGTGTCCATGCAGCACATGCAACAAATAAAAGAATTTTTAAATCAAGTCTTTACTTCACTCCTAACCAATGAAGAGAGGACAGTGCCGGGTTGATATGGTCTCTCTTCCTGGTACCAGTAAGTAGTATTGCTGCTGCATTTTGAACAAGCTGCAGATGGGATAGGCTGACTGACTGACTCCTACATAGAGGTAATTACAATAGTCTAAGTGAGAGGAAATAAAAGCGTGGGCTAAAAGGAAAGGTTTTAATTTTGCAAGTGACCTAAGATGGTAAAAGCCGGTGCTAACAACAGAGTTAATTTGTTTATCAAATTTTAAACCAGAATCAAAGAATACACCAAGATGTTTCGCATGTGATTTTCCATTTGATAACAGAGACCCAAGGGCATTTATTGTGGAAGCAGACTTGACAGCTGGACTAAAGATTAAAACTTCCGTGTTATACTGGTTAAGTTGAAGAAAGCTTTTTGCTATTGAGGATTTTACATCCTTGATGCAATTTAAGAGGATGCTGACACTGCATGGATCGCAAGGATGAAGTAGGAGGTACAGCTGAGTGTTGTCAGCGTAAAAATGGGAAGAGATATTACACTTTCTAAAAATAAATCTCAAGGGAAGCATACACAAGGAAAATGAAATGGGGCCGAATATGGAGCCTTGTCTCATGCCACAGGAAATGGGGACAAAGAAAAAGGACACATTGTTAACTGAAACAGAGGCAGATCGGTTTTGTAGGAAGGAGGCAAACCACTGTATCTAAAGACACTATCAAGGTAGGTATAAGTAGAAGAAATCTCTGCGTTACCACCGCATCCAGGTCTATGCCTAACTAACACTAAAGGCATAGACCAGCCAACAATCTAAATTTGTCAGCAATTCAGTACATTTTTGATACAGCAAAAACAGAATCTAAATTTAGAATTTTAATTTAGTTTTTTTAGTTAAACTAACATCATAAAGTTCGACCTTTTTTCAACTTTGAACAATGATGGAGCTGTACCTGAGTGCCAAGTTATTACTGACATTAGAGGGCATGGTGTCAGTGTAATTTTTTTTGCCCACTGTACGATGGCAGCAGGTTACTATGTCCCACAAGCTCTGACCTCTTTCAGTCTAACACATTTGAATGAACACCTCTGTTAAATGTCACTATCATATAAACACAAGCTAAACAGCCACCACTAATGTACCTTTGAGTCTTTCTGGCTGACTGTGCTACCTGGCCCGCCAGCAGTCAGTGCTGTTCTTGGTGTGTGCTTTGTGCTAAAGTTAGCTGCTGTTAGCTGCTGCTGCTGAGAGACTGCATGTGCAACTGGCTTAGCTGCTAACAGGTCTGTCACCGCGCAGCGGCTTGTGGTTTGGCTTGGGGTTGTGTATGTTACTGTGCTACTGGCTTAGCTAAGGGCTGCCATGTTAAGCACAGTGGCAGTGAAAACATGGCAGATGAAATGTTCAATTACCATCAGCATTAAGATATGGTATGGTCCATTCCGGGGATGTCCAAAATAGTTTTACAAGATTCTTCCAGGCATGACGAGGCTTACTCAAAGCTCAGCCAGTCTTACCCCCAGGACACCAATGTTCCAGTGCTCCCTGGTTTACAACTACTTGTCCCGGTGCTGTCTTCTTTCATCCACTGTGTTCTCCCTGTTTTCCAACGTTCTTATCTCCATGCCCTGATTCTTGATTGCTTTCTCTGTCTCCTTTGTCATCATGTTTCTGTTTTTCAGTTTTTCCTTGCTGTTGTTTTGTTTGTGGTTCTTCAGCCACCTCCAGGTTCCTTTGGTTTGCCTTATACTGTTAGAATGGTACCATCTTTTACAAAAAATCAAGGTGTTGATACCACTAGGATAATATATTCATTACTTACCAAAGCAACGGTCTTAGGCTACTAAAAGATAACTCTAGATCTAACAATTAATTTCTTGCCATTCTAATTGATGTATGGTATGCTGAATGATAAATATCCACCACTACCTTTCAAAGAAAGAGGCCTTTAGCATTATTTCTCCACTCTGTCTTTACTTGGCATTATTTTTAAAAAGGAAAAAAAGGTGAGAGTGGATTTGTTAAATTTTGTTAAATGTTTAAACTGTATAGTGTCTATACATTGTTATTACAATTTATAATTAACATTATGTTAAAATGACAGTATCAAAAAAGGCCGCCTGCTGCTATGCATATTGATGTCACATTTGATAGGCCTAAACAACTGTATCTGGCTTTACAGATGTAAACACACCTTGCTTTCCTGCGTATGGCTGAATGGCCAATCATAGTAGCGCAGCTGAATGACAATTAGTTGTCCACATATAAATCAGAACAGTTTTCTCACATCCTTACTGCATCCTAACTGTGGGCATGTGCATTTGTTTTTGGCCTTCAAGCCATGGCTCCACCTATCCCATAACTTTCATGGTGATGACTTCAAACACTTAAAAGCTTTGCTTCACTTCTGAGCTCTGAAAAAAATAAATAAATCTGCAAATACTGAGCCTTCATGGTTTAAAAACTCATAATCAGTCCATCCATACGTCCATTTTCATCCACTTATCCTCAGCTGGGTCACAGGGGCAGCAGACTGAGCAATGTACTCCAGATGTCCTTCTCCCCATCAACGCGTTCCCAGGCCAAATGAGATATTCCCTCCAGTGTGTTCTTGGTCTGTCCCGTGGCCTCCTACCAGTTGCACAGGCCTAAAATACATCTAATGAGAGGCGCCTGGGAGGCATCCTGATCAGATACCCAAAACACTTCAACTGGCCCCTTATGATGCAAACGTGGAATGGCTCTACTCTGAGCTTCCAGTGAATATCTGAGCTCCTCAATCTATCACCTAGCCACCCTAGTGAGGAAACCTCTTTCGACTGTTTGTATCCAAAGTTCATGATCAAAGATGAGTACTGGAATGTAGAAGTACAGGTAAACCGAAAGCTTTGCCTTCCAGCTCAGCTCCCTCTTCACCATGAAGGTCTTGTGCAGTGCCTGCATCACTGCGGATACTACGCCAAGCTGCCTATTCATCTTACGCTCCAATATACCCTCACTCATGAACAAGACCCCGAGATACTTGAACTTTTTCGCTTCCAAAAAGTATAAACAGACCTTGCTTTCAGTTGGAGATGTCCTTTCAACAGTGTTATGGATGTCTTTTTGTGCTGAAGAGGACTCTTAGCTACAGGCCCCATTTGGCCTTTGGGCATAAGGCTGACACAGGCCACCATATTCACCTGTCGAAATACATCCAAGGAACATACAGTGAAAGAAAAGTGAGAAAAGTTGCTTGATTTACACTGACCAAAAATATAAACGCAACACTTTTGTTTTTGCTCCCATTTTTCATGAGCTGAACTCAAAAGATCTAAAACATTTTTTTTTTATATACACAAAAGACCATTTCTCTCAAATATTGTTCACAAATCTGTCTAAGTCTGTGTTATTGAGCACTTCTCCTTTGCCGAGATAATCCATCCCACCTCACAGGTGTGGCATATCAAGATGCTGATTAGACAGCATGAATATTGCACAGGTGTGCCTTAGGCTGGCCACGATAAAAAGGGAAAAATGATAGCCAGTTAATGATATCAGTCTCATAAAGTTCACTAAACTATTAATTTTGGATTTTGATTAATAATTAATTAATAATCACAACCAAATTAATAATAAAGCCTGAAGGATTTCTGAGTTCTTGATGTAGCAGAGGTTGGCTATTAATTCACTCTTGTACAACATTACGCCGGGTTCACACCGGACGCTGAAGCGCCGTGGAACGGAGTTCGGTTCCTTTCGGCGCTCAGGTTAATCAATGGTGCAGTTCACACCAGAGGCGCCTCGGCGCGAAGCACCGCGATCGCCCACGCCTTGCACCGATGGTTTCGGCGTCTGGTCTATTTTGTTCGCGAGCCGCGAGCAATTGCGTCAATCTTGGCAGGAAGTCACCCAAAGAAAAACGAGAGAATCCGGTCAATTTTGAAAATTAAAACAATTTTCAAAATAAAACACAGAGATTCACAAATACCATAGCCCTCTGTGTGTGCGTTTGTTGCCTATTGTGTTTATTTATCTAAACAGAGCGCAACAGAAATGAAAACACACACACATCAACACACATATATACACAAAGGGTACCTACACACACACCGACACACCTATATATGTTCAGGGTACACATAGCCTACACCGACACACACACACACACACACACACACGACACACACACACAGGCTACACATACACAATGTCATGTCATGTTCAAGAGGGTGAACTGGAGACAGTCCAACTTGAGCACTGATAGGACCAAAACATCCTCCTATCTATATTCATAATATTAAATTATATTAAAATAACTAATATCATACTTTCAGTTGCTAAATTCACTTTTAATGAAATGAAACACAGGCATCTCTGTATCTTCTTAGTGTTGCTTTCTGTTAGGCTGTGTATTTGCTCTGGGAAAGTGTTTATAATCACAGCCCGTGCAAACGGGAAATGTTTACATGGGCTGTACGCAGCTGAGAGGAAGTTCAGTTTCAGTTTTCACCACTGCCACCCAAAGCTTTTCTCTGGAATTCTGCACGACTCAACCAGCTGAATAAAAAGGCTGAGGAGTTTCTGAGAAGACACCGGTGACACGTCTGGATCCTTAACGTCAAGTGCTCATCGCAATGACGGCGAGAAGAGGCTTACTTCTGATTCTCCTGCTCACCTTACTGACAGGTAAGACCATGACTGCTTCATCAGGCAGGCTGAGTATTCTGTAAGTCTGTTAAGATGCAGTGTATTATCACACAATAATAATTACTGGGGGAAACATAGATTCAATTACAGTTACTAATCAAAATGTTGTAATTACACTGTGGTTATAAACTAATCTTTTCTTTTTGGTTAAAAAATGTTCATACAGAATATAATATTTTGGTATAGCCTATTTCTGGACATTTGTTTTATCTTTGTTGCCCAACATTTGTTAGAAAAAAAATGATTAAAAAAAGTGACATTACTCATTACATTTCTAACTGGTTACAGATTAGTAATGTGTAACCTACTACATTTCAAAAATAACAATCAGACTCTGGTGCTAAATTTTCAGCTTTCAAAGTGTGGATAATATCTAGTGTTATTGAATTAATAGTCCTGCAAGAATACATTAATAATAAGTAGTCCGCGTTGGTAAGTAGCCTAACTAAATACTTTCCTCCAGTATTTCCATTTTAAACTGCACCAAATTTCAGGAGAACATACTGTAGTGTGTACTTAACATTAATGTGACAGATGTCGTTACTAGTTACTTTTTAGATTGAGATTTTGGTAAATGGACTGCACTTGTATCGTGCTTTTCTAGTTGTCTGACCACTCAAAGTGCCTTTTACACTACATGTCACATTCACCGATTCACACACACAGTCACACACTGGTGGCCGAGTCCACCTGCTACTAAATTCCCATTCACATGCACTCACACACCAATGGAGCAGCCATCGGGATCAATTTGGGGTTCAGTTTCTTGTCTGAAGATACTTAGACACAATGCAAAATGGAAGAGCCGGGGATCAAACTGCTGATCTTCTGTTTACTGGACAACCTGCTCTACCTCTTAGCCAAAGTTGCCCCTAAACATGAGTTTGAAACATACGTTTATAACACATTGTTACTGATTAAACTAGTTGTTACCAGCGTCCCTACTTGGGCCCCTTGTCACGTTTTAGATATCTGTGAGTTGTTAGCATTTCCATCAAACTGTCATTGCTGCTCTGATCTTCTCAGATTGCTTATAAATTACCCAGATACTGAGAGACAATATTCAATATGTCACAAAAATGCCAATAATAGATTTTTCTTTTAGTAGAACTTTGTTTTTATTTTTTCGAACTTCATTAATGAACCCGCAGAGTTATCCTGTGACCTCTTTGTAGGGGGCCTGATGGCTGGGACCCAAGTAGGCTAGGCTATTAAAACGAGCTCCACCTCGACCAACTACAACAGTAAAGTGCTCCTAACACATTGTTGCATCAGTATCAACAAGCCTAGTAGTATAACACCGGCTGGGGCCAGCTCTGTGTAATGAGTACTTTAGCTTTTGCTGTTTATACCCTTGTACTTTAAGTAGGAGTTTTAGTGCAAGTTTTACATCGTTGTATTGGTAATTTATAGACAGTATCACTGATAGACAGTATCAGTTCACATGTCAGTTCAAGGAGGACCCAAATGCAGACTAACAGGCAGGTTGAGGTTTTAACTAAAAGCGAGCTTTAAGATAGCCGACAAAAAAAACAGATACAGGAGGTGACTTAAAGTCCAAATGAAAGCTGAGCAAAAACCAACCGGGAAAAACAGAATGAACTCAGGCAAAAAATACAAACACAAGGTATCAGGCAGGATATGGAGCACAGACCACATTAAGAATGCAGGAATGAATGCAGGAGGAACACAGACGAACTGACAAAGGTCAAAGGGAAACACACAGGTATATATATACAAAGAAATCTAATCACAAGAACGAGACACAGCTGGATTAGGACGACACGGGCGAAAGGAGGGAAATGGATATTGGCTAACAACAAGGCTGTGAAGCGGAACGCTAGGGAGGAGCAAAGAAGACAGATGCAGAACAGATGTGAAGGGAAGGACTAACGAGACAGGTGTGACACAACACGACCAGACACGACATGAGGAGAGAATCTACAGTAAAACAGGAATCAGATTGAACATGAATGAATAACATGAAGCAAGGAACACAAACAGAAACCTCCAAATAAAAGTCCACAGAATAACAGAATATAAACAATCCCAGGATCATGACATAGTTTTGTATTTTTGGATGTAGCAATGGGCTGTTTTCTTTTTTTAACAGCTCCATATATAAGTTTTCCATGCACTGGGCTGTTTTGTGTAGAGTTTCAGTCAGTTATATCAAATCTGTAGCAAACACCAAGACTGCTGCTAAACACAGTAGATCATCGTCTCATAATGGGTGTCAGTTTCAGCGAAAATGTGAATTAATTTATGTTTACTCATATGCCACTTATCTGGATCCAGGTCATGTTCATTATTATATTGCTAGTTATTTTTCTTCTTTAGTCCTGGGATGCACTGATAAAAATATGATAGCAATCTTAATAAGCTCATGTATTAAATAAATCATTTTAGGCTTTATCGTCCCTACTGGTTTGATTGCAAAACAGAGATTACATCACATTCCATCTGATATTAAAAAGTCTTAATTTAATATTGAAAATTGAATTTGGTGGACACTGCAGACACCCTGTTTACTTTCGTTTAGGATCTGAGTACTTCTCCCACCACTGAATGTGGGTTATAATGATAACATGAATGACAATAATGTCAGTGTTATGTGACAGAAACAAGATAATAAAAGAACAGGCAAGGAAACATCTCAAGGAGCAGAGCCTCAGTTTCCAAAGATTGTCCGAGGTCAGCAACAATGTATATGTATAAGAAAAGCTGACATGTTGAATAAGAAATGTTTCCAGTCTATAGTTCAGCTTTTATCAATCCTACATTGTAAAATATCCATGTGATTATGAGATGTGCCAAATAGCACGAACAGAGCATTAATCATCACTGAGTACTTCTGCAGAAACTTGTCTTTAAAAAGAGATCCCAAGGCCAATTTAGTAACTAAGGAACTTGGGAAATGGGATGTGGTCAGTTTGTCACATAATATTGAAGATGTGTCACATAATCTCACGTCACAGAGTGACACAGGAATGACTCTTAAAATGAGTTATTATTGTAGCACTTCTGGTTACATCATATCAAAGTCAGTGGATATTTTTGAATGGGTTTCAATTAGATGTCTGAAATATGGTCTGAGACTTTCATGTTTTGTTCTACAACATAAAATACGTGAGTTAATACCCCACTTGTGAAATGTGAAGCTTTTACATGTCCTAAGAAAAGGCGGATGCTAACAAGTGGCTACAGAACGTCACCACAGTGAGCATGACTTCACAGCCTCGATGCGGTGGCGACATTGAAGTCATGCGATTGAATCTATGCTTCAAAAATCATAAAAGTCGTGTTCATTTGTCTTGTTAAATAAGACGTGTAAGTATAATAAATGTTTATTTGCCACAGAGCTCATTTTCTGCAATAATCTAAAATCCAACTGAAAAATAAAAATGACATTTGTTTTCTGATGAGGGAACCTCGGCCTGCAAAAAACGTCATCCCTACAACACTGTATTGTTTCACAAAGGGTAAGATACGCCGTTACCTGTGGACTGTGGTACTCTGTTAACGCTGTCAGTGCTGCTCAAATGTGAGTAAATGGTGGTAATGGTATGACAAATCAGAAGGCATCATAATCAGCCCCAAATCCACCCATAACGTCTCCCTCTCCATCGACGATTGCACTGTGCTCTCCTCCCCCCAATGTCTGTCACCTCGGTGTCATCTCAAACCCTCTCCTTTGACCAACACATCAAACACATCACCAAAGCAGTCTTCTTCCACCTCAGGAACATTGCCCGCCTCCATCCATCCCTCTCCTTTCCAGCTGTGGACACTCTCATTCATGCATTCATAACTTCCAGACTGGACTATTGCGGAAGTCTCCTCTACAGCTGATCATCCAACACTCTCAACAAGCTACAATATATATATATATATAGAATTCAGCTACTTGTCTTCTCACACACTCTCCCACCTGTGACCACTACATGACCCCTGTCCTTCATAACCTCCACTGGCCTCCTCAGCTTCAAAGCCCTCCACAACCTGGATCCCCACTACCTGTCTGACGTCCTCCACCGGCGCACTCCCTCCCGGCCACCACCAGGACTAACCAACGTACCTGGGGGGACAGGGCCTCTTCCATTGCTGCTTCCAACCTCTGGAACTCACTCCCTAAAGACATCAGAGACTCCTCCTCACTCTTCACCTTCAAGAAACCCTCAAAACACACTTTTTCAAAACGCCCATAACCTCTAAAATCTGCGTACTTCGTCCGCCCACACTATTTCCCTACCCCACCTCCCTATGGATTTTTTTTTTATTGCTGTTGTTGCTCTCTGTAAAGCGTCTTTGAGTATATTGAAAAGCGCTATATAAAGTGCAGGATTATTCGCTGGTTAAGTCAGTTTCTTTGGTTGCCTGGCAACTTCACAGTGACAACAAGACTTCAGAGTTGATTATTATTATAACTGAAAGAATTAATCTCGCACACAACGTTGTGTTTTCCCTGGTTTCGAGTTTTTGTGCTAAGATAAGGTAACCGGCTGCACCTCTATGTCCCGCGTACAGAGACACGAGAGTGTCAATCTTCCTTTCTAACTCTCCGCAGGTAAACACATAAGTCATAAATGTCTAAATATTCCTATAATAGCACCTTGTACATTTATGATTGAAGCAATGCTCTGAATTGGTTGACAGCAGTAAAATATCCATTAACAGATATTTTAATTCGCAAGGCTAACCAGCAGCATTTCAGAAAGTTCATGTTAATTTTACGAAATACACTAAAATTTGTGAACTTGTTCGCAGGTGTGTGTCCTCAGAGACCCAGAGACGTAAATATCAAGGCAGGTGAGATGGTGGCGCTGTACTGCCGTCGTGACAGAGGGAATAGTCATGGTGATGCTGAAGTGATCTGGAGAAGTTTCACCACCCAGGAGATGAATTTGACCACCATGTCATCAGCTGAGCAGACGCAGATGGGCCTGTTGGTTCATGGGAGGAGTCTTGTGATTCTCAGTGCTTCTGCAAAGCATCAGGGGAACTACTCATGCTCTCAGGGGTAAAGTTCAACAAAACTGATAAACAACATTCCTCTGCTACAAGGAAGCAAAACCACATTTAAACCGTTTTTCATTCCTGAGACTGACACTGAATGAGACTATAAAAGTGCCATAAATAGTTCATATAAACACATTTTACTCCAGTAGTTTCTATTAGTAGCTCCATCTTAATGAACATAAAGTGCAGATCTTTTATGTAAATGATGTATTAGAAAATAATATTGCTCATATTCTGAAAGCTAGGTTTGTCTTGCTTTCAGCAACAGCAGCGTTTATACCCGCACTGAGCCACTGAACTTGTTGCTTGCCATTGTAAAGAGCTATGCATGTTAGGGCCATTTTCCAAATTTGTATGTTATTCCTACGGTCTTAGACAGTCCAAAAATATTGGTAAACATGACCAACTCTCTCTAAAATCCCCAAACTAGAGTGCTAAAACTGGAGCTGCTCCACAGACAATGAACTAGGAGAGATGTCATATGACACTGAGAGCACCCAGGGGAATGTTCAGAGTATATGGGGACATTTTCTGTTTCAGAACAGGGAACATTACAATAGCATAAAGCTCATTTCATGTCATCATTCATCATGTATGAAACAGCTCCAGACTTTATACTTGATGACATCAGAAGTTTGAGACTTACTTCAGTGGCTTCTGGCCTTCTTACTTTAGGTGGTATTCCCCTTTCAAAGAATAAACTAGAGTCTGTCGCTGCACTAGCGGCTCCAGCAGCATGATTATATGAACCAAATTTCAGGGCAGTACATCAAAAAGTTTCCAATCCCGAAGACATTTCACTCAAAACCACAAGATTAAAAGTCAGAGAATCACCAGAGTCACAAGGATGAATCCTGACTTTCTGGGAACGCTGAATGTCTGTGCAATATTTCTTTTCTCAGCAATCCATCCAGTTCGTCTCTACCCAGGAGGTGGACCAGCTGACAGTGCCATCCCTAGAGCAATGACGTGGTTAAAAGGAGTTCTTACTCTGAGATTTGTCCCTCTATCCAGACAGTTTTAGTGTGATTTTGTTCTTTGAAGCACAAACTAAATGCCATTAAAGGTGTGGTGTAATATGATCATAGCAGACGTCTACAGATCTTAACAAATGATACCAAAACCATTTGGATGTAGAAATGGCACACTGGCTAAGAGATCAAATTTGGAAACTGATTCTTAAAGGTCCAGTTTGTAGGATTTAGGGGGCTATATTGGCAGAAATTAAATATAATATGATAAGCATGTTTTCTATAGTGTATGATCATCTGAAAATAAGAAGTGTTGTGTTTCTGTAACGTTAGAATGAGCAGTTTATATCTAAATACAGTAGGGGGTGGGGTCTCGTTCGCAGAGATCACCATGTTGCGCTGCCATGTTTCTACAGTAGCCCAGAATGGACAGCCAAACACTGGCTCCAGAGAGGACATTTTGTGGTGTTTTTAATCACCTATTATAGTCAGCAGCCCCTTGGCGACAAGATCGTTGGAAAAACTCTGATTTCTTTAAATGTGAAACTACTTTATTGAGTGTTTTAAATTAGCGGGTCTCTTTGTTTTGGAGAGGAGGTGACCACTGCGGATAATCCGGCTCTTAGTAGAAACCTTCTAAACGTCTGGATGTTAAGTCATCAGAGGTGTAAATAGGTGAGGACACATTAGCAGGTGCTGGATTAGCAGCCCATCTTCGACACTGGGGCCATGTTTACATGAAAATGACCCGCTGAGAACGGAATCGTTTCTCATTTTTGTTTTGAGAAAAGTTCCACGTTCAGAAGACAATGTTTTGATAACAATCGCCGTGCACACTGATCCGCAAAAATGACCAAAAACGCTGTAGTGTACATGCCAGGCCAGTAGTTGGCGGTGTGACTTTGAAATGAAACAACACGCGCCTGCGCACCTGCACCTCCTTCTACAGAGCAGTAATGTGTAAAGAAACAAAATGG
>JAPZEB010000006.1:27521247-27532340 GCA_029783705.1 Chaetodon striatus
TTGGTGTTAATTGGACCCATCCACCAACCCTCCCGCCCTACATGGACTTTTTGCCCCCATAACATAAATTCTTGTCCTGCTGCATTTCCACCTGAAACAGCCGAACGCCGTTAAACTATAATGGTGACCGGTCATGTATCATGCCAACATTAAAGGATGTTTTTTTCATCTGTGTCTGATGCTGCAAGTCACTGCCCAAGTGCCAGATTTCAACGACTTCGGAGTGAGACCACATTGGTTTCTTCTGGTGAACTTAAATGCATCAATTCCTGCATTCTCTACAGCAATTTAAGGCACACATGTCAATGATGTTGTCAAAAAAGTCCTCTGCTACTTAGATTTTTTTTTTGAGGGGGACAAATGCGCATGTTGTAAATATTGAGGGGGACGTATCCCCTGCATACTCCCCCAAAATTTACACCTATGCATGTAAGGACAACTCATACACTCTAAATTTCTCTTAGAGTCCCTCTAATCACTTTTGCATTAAGGTGTAAGCACTTTTGCCTGGTTTCCTTTGTGTGTCCTTCTTTTGTGGATCTAATAGGATGTTTTTTTTTTTACACATGGTTTTAGACATTAACCTTCTACTTAAAAGGTTTACATCATCTCAAGTCATTGGGGAAATGGGCTGTTGGAAAACCATCTAAAACATTTAAGCTATCTTCACTGTCTGGTTAATGACAGTAATCAGGTTTTAGCGTGAATGTAAATACACCGATAGCTAACATTGATTGAATCCATACTGACTCTGTTCGGGGCTGCTTGTCCAAACAAAACTTTAAAAAATTAATGGAGGTCAAAGGTCATTGACGAAGTAGGCATTTATTCAATGTGGAGTTCAGTGCTTTAGCATCTGAAATCAAATTTGACTGGAGATGAATATCTAATGACAGCAAGGTCAGAGGCCAAGTCCATTAAAATTTTAGTCACATAAAAACTTAAACTGGTCTTCTTCCCTCCTTAAAGGGCACATTCAGTCTGACATTTTTCTATCTTTTTATTCAGACCATGCTGAGAGTTTCAAATGTAATCCCCTTGAGGGCAATTTGTGATATTGAGATACATAAGTAGAATTGACATGCCCTGACTTTACTTCAGATAATTATGCAGTAACTCAAGAAAACAATGTTCACTTTAGTGACATGAAAATGACCCCATAAATCAAGTATCAACGGTGCTTCTGTCATGGAGAGGCATTGTCAAGGTGCAGAGCAAATAATTTGAATCACTGATATGGCCCACCGCTGCCATCACCTAACATTATCAATTTGCATATGTGTATGCACCATCTCTCTGCAGAGTTGCCCTTTCCAAATGCCACGAAAGGTCAGAAAGCAATAAGTCAAAGTGCCGCCGTGCTTGGCAAGAGTGCCTGATTTTGCACACTATCTTATGCATCATTGGTGCATTCAGTAGAAAACAGTAAACATAACACAAAAATTGATCTGGAATTAATCATTAAGTCATTTAGTGTTTTCTTGTCACTGGTTTGATTTAAGAGCCCGGACCTAAGCGCCTCGACATTTTAATGTACAGCATTTTGAGCTGCAATGGGGTCGGCGGAGTTCAGGCAGGTTTCAGACAAATATTGATGCTCTGTGTTTTATATTTTTATATTTGAATCAATACAGGGCCAGTGTTTCTGTATGAGTGATGAAACCCTCGGGCAGGGTATGATCGCTTCCCGTTGAAGCACTACAACTCAAACTGAAGGCCAGGCTGCTGGAAAACATAATGGAAGATTTTGATGCTAAAATCCAATGAATAGTTGCTTCTGAGTAACTTGAAATTCTAAAAATGACTTCTATCTGCTGTTTTATGAGTTTGTGCAGACTCCTCAACGTAAGTAGATTCCAGGATAGTATCTGTACGATAGTACAGAGAGTATGTTTGCTGTCCCATTCACTTACTCTGGTCGGCTCAAGATCTCAGGACTTGTTAGACCCCAGACAGCTGCATCTGGTTACGTTTATGTACTACATGTTACACATTTTTGCACATATACATTTGGGTTTTTGTATATTCTGCTAATGCTGCTCATTACTGTTATTGTATATATTGTATGCCTATGTTTCAAACATTTAATTTGTAGTGATTTGTATGTAGGTTATCTCACTTCTATATGTTTTGGTGTGTTTTGTTAATGTTGCTCACTGCTTTTTTTATGACTCCGCACCAGCAATAGCCGTGGCCGGAGGTATTATGTTTTTGGGTTGTCCATCCATCTGTCCCTTTGTAATGAACATGATTTCTCAAGAACGCCTTGAGGAAATTTCTTCAAATTTGGCACAAACGTTACCTCAAACTCAAGGATGACCTGATTATATTTTGGTGGTCAAATGTCAAGGTCACAGTAACCTTGAATCCTTCCCATTCTTGTGAATGCAAGAACATGTTGAGAGAATTTCTTCAAAAGTGGCAGAAATAGCCATTTGAGTCAAGGATGAACTGATTTCAATCAGGAGAAAAGAATATTTATTTACGTGTGCAGATATGTATGAGAAATGTGAAAAATCTTTGGCAATTTGTCCCCATCGTGATGTAATCTATTCCAGGGGGGTGGTGAAGATGTAGTAGATTAGGGATCCTCCCTATGGAGACTAAATGTGGTGGTGGTAATGGTGGTGATGAGATGAGATGAAGAGGGAGCTGAGGATCTGGAAGTGAAGAGGAGTGGGCTTTTAATGAGCCTTGTCCTGGGCTCTGGATAAGGTGACTGGAGGTGAATGGGGTGGAGGAGGGCGTGACAGTTACGTCTAACATGACAGGTGACAGGAGCAGAGAGGAGAACAGATTTAAAGTTTGGCAGCAGCCACGTGACTGGCTGAAGGGGATCATGGCAAAGTTTGACTGGCTAATAGTTCAACTGATCGGTGGAAGTGGTGGGAGTGGGATAGAGAGAGAATTGTGAATGGATATAACATAAAGAAAGTCTTCCTGATTGAACTTACGCCAAGCTTCATCAGAATTTAGTGGTCAAAGGTCAAGGCCACTGTGACCTCGCCCGTTGCAGTCTTGTGATTGTGAAATCTCAAGGAGGCCTTGAGGGAATTTCCTCAAATTTTACACACACATGCTTTAAACTTGGACTCAAGAATGAACAGATTAGAATTTGGTGGTCGCAGACCTCACAAAAAATGTTTTTGGCCATTTTTTAGGAATTCGTGCATTAATTATTACAAGATTTCACACAAATGTCTAATAGGATAAAATGATGAAGTGATGGCGTTTTTTTAATAATCAGTACTTTTTATTGTTTTCCTTCGAACAGAGAAACAGCATCACATGGGATACATCATATAGCCATATAAATCTTTAAAAATAGGGTACAAGGAGGTACAGGAGGTTACAATTGATAATACGAAAAAATAAAAATAGATAAATGAATTAAAAATAACAATAAATGAATCTAATAATCATTGGCAGACGTAAATATAACTAAGTGCCACATGACATATTTCTAGATAATATATAAGGATTTGAGCCAGTATGTTATCATCTAGTTACATCAGGGACCTTTAATGAATGAGATGTAATTCACCCACTCAGCATAGTATTTAACCACCTGATTAATAAGCCTAAAGGAGAGGCCCTCGTGTGCAGCCACAATACTCAGTTGGGAGAACCACATTCTGGCTGGTGGTAAGGCAATCGCCTCTCATTCTGTTATAATAAGTTTTCTCCCTGGCATGAGGGGTGTCTGGACCCAGTCTGCCTGGGGTGCAGGCAAGGGTTTTAGAGGGACAGGATCACCCAGGACAAACAAGTTTGGGCGAAATTGAATGTCTAATTTAAGGATCATTTTGATATTCTCATGTACAGCAGACCAGAATTTTTGTGCAACAGGACATGACCATAACATGTGGAGGAGTGTGCCAATGCTCACCCCACATCTCCAGCAATTCAGGCTGTCACTCAATTTTACCCTCATAACCTTGAGGGGGACCAGTATACCCTGTTTAATACTTAAAACTGCACTAGTCTTGTTCTATGTTCCCATGATGTTTTCTTTTAGTGCTTTCAAATGTTGTTCCATTCCTGCTCTGCAAATGTTAGATTTAGATCATTCTCCCTGGCTGACTAAAGATTGGAGCCGTGATTGCCAAAACCTTTAAGCAACAGGGAGTAGTATTTTGATGCCTCGTGGCCAGTACCAAATATTTTAACCACATCAGAGAGAATGTCAAAGCTTGACAGGGAAGCTGTAGTGGATGAAGTGATGACATTTCATATGCAAAAAGGTCAAAGGTCAGCTTGACAGTGACATCATAATGTTTTGCAAAAACACTTTTTTGGCCATTATTCACAGTCATATCTAAAGAACAGAAGGGGAAATATTTGGTCAGATACTGAACTGAGTTCAGTAACCTTGAAACTGTGTTGATTGTATAGATCCTCTGTGCTGCCAGGGGGAAGATGTGGATGTAAACTGAAACTGCAACTTGATGGATTCACGGAGGCATACAAACCCTAAAGCAATTATTGTAGTTATTATATGTACTTTGAGGCATGTTTTGTAATATTGGGCAGAAGCTTTTACTTGACTTAGCTGTAATATTAAAATGATCAGGGATGTCTCATTAGTGATGTTGTCATGGTGACAGAATTCTAACCAGCTTCCCAAACTTGGCTCCATTTAGCGGCAATATCACGGAGAACGATTCTCCCTCCATCGGCCCTTTTGCCATGAACACCAAAACTCAAGAACGCCATGAGGGAATTTCTTCAAATTTGGCACAAACGTTCCCCCGGACTCAAGGAAATGAACTGATTAGATTTTGGTGGTCAAAAGTCAAGGTCGCAGTGAACTTGCAAATGTCTCAGTCTTGTGAATGCAATACCATAAGAGAGTATCTTCAAATTTAGCACAAACATCCACTTTGAGCCAAGGATGAACAGGTAAGAATTTGGTGGTCAAAAGTTAAGGCCACTGTGACCTCGCCCATTGCATTCTTGTGAACAGCAACTTGGACTCAAGAATGAACTAATTAGAATTTGGAGGTTGAAGGTCAAAAGTCAAGGTCACAGTAACCTTGCAAATGTCTCATTCTTGTGAATGCAGTACCTCAAGAACGCATTGAGAGAATTTCTTCAGATTCAAACATTCACTTTGAGTCAAGGATAAACTGATAAGAATTTGGTAGCCAAAGGTCAAGGCTACTGTGACCTCGTCGGTCACATTCATGTGAATGTAAAATCTCAAGGAGGCCTTGAGTTAATTTCCTCAAATTTGACACAAACGTCTACTTGGACTAAGGTATCAACTGATTAGACTTTAGTGCTCGAGGGTCAAAAGTAAAGGTCACTGTGACCTCACAAAACATGTTTTTGGCCATAACTCAGGAATTAATTATGACAAGATTTCACACAAATGTCTAATAGGATAAAATGATGAAGTGATGACATTTTTTTTAATAATCGGTAATTTTTATTGGCTTCTTTTGAAAAACAGCATCAAATGGGATATATCATAGCTAATCAGAAGTGATTCTCCCACTTTCTTTATTGGACTACAAATCCTTCATCACAGCCATATCACCTGAAAACTTCTGGGTCTTCTGTTAGTATATGTCACTTGATTTACATTTTGTCTTCTGATGATAGTTCTGTTATATCCATAGAAAGCACTGTCTTCTTCTTCCACAGAGTGACTGCGGAGAATACATAACCATCATACAGCTTTCCCTCCACAAATGTGTCGTTTTTTAAATTAATTTTGACAGCTTTATCTCGGTCCTCACTGCCTGCTGTCTTACCTCAGAGTAGATTTATACTTTATTGTTTCTCAGTCTCTCTGTTTCTGTCTGTCTCCGTCAGAGCGGATCTGTCTTTATCACTGGTTGAATAGCTGAGGTAATGGATTAGACCTGGAGAGCCAAAATTGGTTTCATTCTGTAATGTTGGCAGTTTTCTCTCCGCTTTTCATCCATCTGCTGATATTTCGCCGCTTTTTGCATTATTGGTCGTACTTTTCCAGAACCCTTGCAACATTCACAACAAAATTAGAGCACAAAGGATGTTTATTATTATCCCAAGGTCTTCGCTGAGTTTCTGTATCTCTGTCTCTCTGTATCGGTGTGTGAGTGTGTGCAGTGCATCAGTATATTATTTCTTGATTATGGTGAGTTTATGAGAGATATGTGTTTTATCATAATCACTAAACGTGTCATTGGGCTATGTCATCTGTTTTTAGAATTATTTTGATTATTTTGATTAGCACCAAGACCAAATTTTGTCTAATAACTTGTCAATAAGGACAACTGTACTGTTTTTTTTTTGTTTGTTTGTTTGTTTCACGAGGCAAAGCGCTCCGCCAGCGTTGTTCTTCAAGACTGAATACAATCTGTCAAATTCAGCAGACCTGTGCTCAAAGGTAAAGCAGCGTCAGATTGTGTTGCCGCCTTTTTCTGAAGACCGTGTCACGCTGTTGAGACAGCTTATCAGATCCCCATCTAGAAATAGTCTCCACACAGAGCAGACCTGTTTGTCCTTTCACGTTCCACAGAGTGTCAGAAAATGAGACACTGGTGGAAATTTTCCATTCCCCTCAGTGACAGGCGGGATAATTGGCTTTCAGTCACATTTACCCCGCTGGAGAAGCAGGTGCTTTTTAGGGACGTGGTTTTCATAAAGTGCTGTGTCACATCTGCTGAAGATGAGGCAAAGCTATGGGGGTAATATGAGTGTGGATGGATTTGCGGTGTTTAAAGCTGAGGGCCTTATTCGCAATTTTATAGTCACTATAATTGGCAGCCCTCATGTAGACTAGAAAGCGGCGTTAATCTACTTTTTACTCTGCATGTAAAAATTATATCTACTTCCCACTGCATGACAACCTGAATGGATTTGGTTGATAGCCTTTCTATCATCTTTTCACTTAATGCTCAGTTTTTGTCTTTCTTTGTTATCCCATCTTTATATCTCCACTTAAAGAGAGGCTGCTCATTCAAGCCATAATCATTTTCTCCAAGGGAACCTTCCCCGCCCAGAGCTCTCTGATTTGCCTCTCTTGTCACCTCCTGTGTTTTTTTCCTCTTTTTTTTATGACTTTAATCATCTCTGTGACTGATGGCGCTAAAACACACTTTTACTAAATGTTAATCTCATAATCATTTCATCTGACAACACACAAGCTGCGATAGCTTTTAGCCAGCAGTGATTTATTCATGGCTGGAGTAATATTGCTCTTCAGCGTGGCCCATTTCCTTGAGTCTCATGGGATGTCATATAACGCTCAACTTGTCACACCAGCTCCAAGAGAGAGAGGAAGAGAGGGAAAGAGAGGTACAGGGACAACTTTGAATACATTGAGAGACCACTTTACATGTTATTGCCTCTTAGAGGCATTTCCCTGATGATATAAACCTCTAAATTGCAAAGTGAAAAACCTGTTAATGTTTCGGCGCTCCATCATCTGCCACTTTAAAAGTCAATCAGTCAGCACACAATCAGTATTCCCCTCCACTCATGAGCCGTACATGGGTGAGAAGAGACACCAGGCTATTACGTTTCCACAGTCTCCTGTCAAAGATATCCATTAAAGAGTCTTTATTGAGCCCAGGACCATTACCAACAAAAAAAGGTAATCCAATTGTCTTTACTCCTTTAGTGTTTTTTTATGGTGTCCTCTCTCTCCATCTTTCCCTCCCCTCTGTATTACATCCTCGTCCTTTCTCGGCTATTAGGCGAGCATGATGAGGCAGAGAGTTTGCACATGAGAGCAAATATCACATTAGACGAATGACAACAAACAAAGAGCATCATTAGTAAACCCACATAATACAGGCGGCTACACATCTAAGTGGGCTTTAAAAGCTTTCTCCCGCTCGTCGGATTTGCTGACTGGCTGCTTCCCCAAATTAACTCTAACAAGTCATAATGTGTCCAGTCTGCTTTAACAGCCTCCGTTATTCTGGTTTCAGGCTTTCCACAAGATTTTGGAACCTGGTTGCAGAGATTTGCTCCCATTCAGCGACAAGAGCAATAGTGAGGATGGACACTGATGATGGATGATAAAGTCTGGCATTTCAATTCATCCCAAAGATGCTGGATGGGGCTGAGGTCAAGGCTCTGTGCAGGCCAGTCAAGTTCCTCCACACTGTAGAGGGAAAACATTTCTTTCTGGACCTGGCATTGTACACAGGGGTATTATCTGAAAATAGGACAAGGACCTTCCCCAAACTGTTGCAACAAACGTGGAAGCACATCATATTTTTCTATAATAGCATTAAATGTTGTGGCATTACAATTTGGATTAGGCACCATTTAAAATTTAGAACTTTCTGATTAACTTTATTTCATTTTGAATATATTTTAAGGAAGTTGTTTTATTTTTGTGCCTCACTGACATGGTGACACACTCAACAAAAACTAAACACTATAAGCATTTGTTGGTGGTTAAGTAACATAAACTTACAGTGATGATATTCTTACCATCATACAAAGAAAGGCTCACAGTATCTTTTTGGGAAGTATGGAAATGATGAAGTGCCAGTTGCAGGTTATCAACCAGATTCAAGTGGCTTTAAGACTGGAGACAGCTCTGCGCACAGAAGTGAGCCACTTGTTGGTGGTGGTAAATAAGCCACAGGTAGCAGAGTCTGGATATCAACCCCTGCACCCTTGCTACACATCCAAATGAAACAACAGAAAAAGTGCCAGAAAACATGTAGTTTACCGTGGTCTACCATATCAAATGACATTTAGTGACTGGGACTAGCTCTGACCAAAGAAAGGCCAAGAGACCTACAGTAATGAGAAATCAGACAGTGCTATGACTCATAAGACAAGTATACAATGTTCTTTGCTACAGGAACTCAGTGGTGGGAGGTTCATTTGCACAAGCACTGTATTTATTCTGAGGTATTTCTACTTTCTGCGATTATACACGTTCTAACATTTCAGAGGCAAATACTGACGCCTACTTTTTACTCAAATAGAACTGAGTGACAGAGTTACTACTTTGGAGATTGACATTTAAGAGGTTTGTAAAACACAACACAGTGGCATAGATTAAACTGCCCAACACTATATAGAGCACCATTAATTCTCTACCAGATAAATCATTAACATTTTGCATAATCTGATGAATTAGAAAATGACTGGATAGTAATATGAGGTTGACAGAAGCCTTATAAGGTTGACAGAAGCATTTCAATTGCAAAATGAGTAATTTTTCTTTCAATTCTTAGGTACATTTCACTGATAAAACGTATGTAATTTTACTTAAATTCCCGTGCGTTGGATTTATAGGGATATATTGGCAGAACATAATAAGTATGTTTACTGCAGGGATCTGTACAAACATAACTTTGTTCACATGTACCAACTCCTATTTTAGGATCCTTACAAATAAGGGCACTCAGCCAATTTTGTACATAAAAAAAGTAAAAGCTGACTTGTCATGGGTAGCACTCAGCATGTGTAAACAGTTGTATAACGTATTCTAGCTCTCAAGGGAGCTTTCTCAAGTCAAAGAACATAACCTGAGTGTCATCGTGTATCTGGCGGCTGGAGACTTGGAATATTTGAGAGAAGAACACCATTTTAAACTGGGGATGTAAAGTTAGAAAGATGAGGGCATTTACCAGGCAGGGAAGGTTTTTTTCTGTTACTGCCTACACAAAATAATATATAAGAAGATACCTATACAGGGAATGATAATACCAAATTGCATAGTGAAATAATTAATTAATCAATACCGCATTGAAGTGCATTGTGAGAACTGTAAGACACCGTGTTTTTAAGTTTGTCCCATACAGGTCTGAACCAAAAGTTAGGCTTCTACGCCCTTGATTTTGACCATGTTTTTTGTTGTTGTTTTATCTGTCCCACAAGACTCCAAACGTTATGGGAGTGCAACTTTAAATCACAGAAAAGAAATCATAGATTCAATACTGTGATCTAACAAAAAATGTTGAAATACAAAGCAATACAAAGCAAAGTTTGTCTGACATTAGGTTGTACACAATACAGTATGTGAAGGAATTTTATTTTCAGCCTCCCCTGCTTTATACTCATTTGTGAGCCTCTGTCTCCCCCGTGTGGTAAAAGATGGAATCACATCGTGGCGATGCCAACAGATCCGTGCTCATTCATGTCGAGTGGGCCTAGTGTTAATCGATATCCGGCAGGAACGATACAAACCAAAATCACTAAATTTATATAGGAGTCTTTACAGTGGTAAATGGCCAACTGTAACAAATACTTATTAACAATGTTGTGTCACCAGCCTGGTCCAAAGACCGACATTACAGTGCAGTTTCCGACTTTGTGAACGCGGATTTCCCGTTCATTTAAGTGCATTTAGATCCGTTTATCATGCATTTGAGCAAATACAATGCCTTACAACTCATTCATTATGAAAGGTGGTGGAAATATACTATCGCAGTTTAGCTGTGTGGTTGAAAGCCTCTTCCACTGGCGGTGACGCCACCTTTAAAACTCTATTCATAGTAGAAAACATGACGCCGAATGTTACAGGAAGAGCCGCGAAAAGACAGATGTTTTTGACAGCCAATGGAATAGCAAGGTTTGCACACTAGTCCCGCCTTTATACAAAATTGACCAATCGCCGCCCTAGACGGGAACTTCCGCCACGGACACGGAGCATGTCCATTGTACGAGGTGTTCTGAAAGAGTACCGCGATTGTTGAGCTGCAGTCTGATAAATGCGTGATTTCTTTAGAGTTCTTTCATTCGCTGTAGCCGGTCGTCGCCCTTTAACTCCGAATCGTTTGAAATTATTGTCACATGTGAATCTTACGGAAAAGTAACGGGTTGTTACAGGGAAGAACAGCAACGGTCTCACCATAGGAATTTCTTCGTTAGCGGCAGTTCAGCCACCTTGCGGTCTTGCTAGCACTGGGGCAAGCTAACGTTAGCTGCAGCTGTGTTGTTGTGTGCATCTGACGGGGATCTGCGGGGATATGTCTTCAGCCAGAGGGTATAACGTTTTAGCATAGGTCGCCACAGTCAGAAATAACCAACAGGGGCTGTTAGCTCTCGAAGTTGCCACCTAGCCGAGCTAGCTAGCTAACGACAACGCCACCAGATTGTCTTTCACAAAAGGGCAACGCGTGAACAAGAGA
>JAPZEB010000006.1:27536538-27552022 GCA_029783705.1 Chaetodon striatus
TGTTTCACCAGTAGAAACTGAGCTCTTGCGGCAAGTGCTGTAAACCACATACAATACATCACCTCAATACAGCATCTGCCTATTAGTTAAGCAGAAAGTCTGTATTTTTGTCGGCATTGAAAATCATACCTCAGGGGTTTCTAAATGCCCTTGTATATGGTATTCAGCTGCAGTTAAGAAAAGTGGTTAAAAATCCATCCTAAAACATTTGAAAGCTGTTACATTACAGTTACATTAAACTGCTATTTTGTGTGTGGTTTTCCCACGGTGGTATAACTGTCTGATAACTGGCTGGTAGATGAGAGAGAGATACTTTCAGTGCAGGCACAGGAGGAGGTATAATATTCAGCAGTCTTTAGTAAAGCAGTGTGCAACATAAAAAACGTGTTGTAGCACAGCTTGCAAAGTTGCAGAAGTGTGTTCAGCACCTCGGAGAGCTGGTGCTATGAAGCTCTTAACAGTGTGTGTGTGTATTCTCTCTAGAGTACTGCTTTAAGAAATGAGTGTAAAAATTGTCTGTTAGAAACACTAACTTCTGAATTTGATCATACAGGAAGCAGGACCCAGAACACAAGACAATTCTTGAAAATAAATGCTATGTGAATGAGCATAAGAAAGGCATATGTTCCTTTAAACCTCTTTCTCCTTCTCTGCAGACGGTGAGTCGTCACTTCAGGAATATTCCAGTGAACGAGAAGGAGACGCTGACCTACTTTATTTACATGGTGAAGAGCAGCAAGAGCCGCTTGGACCAGAAAGGAGACGGCGGCAAACCGCTGGACTAAACTTCGCAACAACCACCACAGCAGCAGTAGCTACAAACAAAATCAGCAATTATCCACAGCTTTTCACAAAAACCTGGACACCACTAACAGCAGCAGCAACCAAAACCAACTCCTCCTGCAACCCTGCCACCGTCCCACTCCTCTGTAAGACCACATTACAAACTCTTGTTGTCCTTAGAGGACGTGTCTCTGCAATGGAGGAGAATTCAGGGTGGGATGAGTTATCTTAAGCTCAATTTGCCCTCTTCACGTAAAAACTGTCTTTGCGCATGTTGTCACAATGGTCATTTCCTCTTCCTCTCCTCCGCAAAAGCCAGGCCTCTAAAGACTGTCGAGGACCAGGACTCACTCCGCAGGGTTATACGTCGTTATGCTGTAATGTTAACTGTCTATATGTACAAAAGAACAGCGTCCGATCTTAAGTTGGTTGAATGCAATGTACAATAGCTGCCTTAAGAGTAAAAAAACGAGGGGTATTTTTTCTTTGCCGAGTTGACTGTTAACACGTTCACGAGAGAAATGCTTGTGCCAAACAGAAAAGCTTGTTGGAACTGAATGATGCTGAGTGGGATTTTTTTTTTAAATATTGAATAAATGAATGAATGGTTGGGAAGGGGTGCTGCCTTTGCTTAAGTTACATTCAGCATGTCAGGGCTCAGGGTCAAGTGGCACCAAATTCACATAAAAACTCTCAATAATGTCTAAAAATATTTAAAAAAACAAGCTGATCTCAGTCCGTAATTAATTTTATAGTCACCCTTTTCCAACTGGACATGATGCATTTAAAGACAGGTGGTGGTGAATGATGTAGCATTTGGCTATGACCCACTCTTCTCCTTCTTGCTAGCTGTTTTATGTACGTATGAACACACACATACTGTTATATTTTCTCTGTGCATCGCAGGTGTTGGTAGTTTTTTTTTCTTTGTAGCCCAGTTTTCTATCATTCTCTTTAGTCCAGCCTTAAGTTGTATAAAGTTGTGTCTGTGTGCATATATGATTTAGACTTCTCCATTATTTTTTTTTCCAGCTGAAGTGGAACTTGTGTGTGTATGTGTGTGTGAGTGTGATAGGGGTGTAAGAGTAATTATTAGCGTCATTTTAATATTTAAGAGCAGTGTTTATAGTGGACAACGTCTTTACGTACCTTGATGTATTTTAAGAAGCTGGGTTAACAGGTTTGCCAGATAGGAACCATATTGCAAAAAAGTTGTTGTTTTTTTTCCTCCATCTTTTGAATAATTAATCAAATTAAAATATGGATATGGATGCCAGCCTTAAAGGTTCAACACAAATCCAAATCTCCCATCATAACTGAATTTCTTGATTTCTTTTTCACAAGTTAATGACCATTTTGATTTCTTAAATTATTTCATTTGTTGGTAAACATTGAAGCGCAGAGACTCTGCATTTTGGTGATTTATTTCAAGTAATCGGTTGTTTGTGAAATGAATAAGAAAACAGAATTGAAGAATGTCATCATCAGTTTGATTAGGGCTTATATGTATATAAAACTAAGCCAAAGGCCATGATGGGAAATGACCAGCAGCTCTTTTGGCAGGTAGCCCCCAGTAACAGCTAAAACAGTTGATACACGACACTGCAGAAAACCTACAAGTTTATTTAAATCCTAAACACACTGCTGAAACCTCCAGGCAATGGGCAACTATTTGTTTAGCATCTTCTCAAACTCAACTGCACCTCTGTGTTTTGTTGTTTATGTTGGTGACTGCGTAGATTGTACACACAGTTTTGGGGGTCCTGTCACACATCGTATTTAAGTTTGTCCACCACACTGAGTTTGTCTACTTTCAACAGGGTTCTTTTTTTTTTGTCTGTCTGTTTATATTTTCAGTTTTGCTTGTAGGTTTGTTAGCGTCATGTAGATAACACCCAACTTTATTAACATATAGGCCATGCCACATTAACCTAATTGTTGTATTAGAAAAAAACATATTTAAATATGGCTGCTTATTGCTCCTAATATTAATAAATGTATTGTACAGACAGAAGCAACAGTCTCGTCTCTGTTCATTGAGATCGCTCATCTGTCACCAGTTGGGTTGTTTTCACCTGTTTTTACACATGTATGTGCCATGAAATTAAAATCTGTAACTGTTAGAGATTGAGAGTGTCAAAGGGAAATGCAGCCAGGATGGATCTGTCTCTCCGGGTATAAGAAAGTAGTTTCTTCATGCTTTGTTGTTTCAGTAACAGCCATCCCAACACTAGGTGTCACTGTTGGGACTCTTATTAATTGGAGGGCAGCAGGACAGAGGTGGATGCTTAAACACCCGGAGACCAACATAAAAACAGCAGCAGCAGTCAAACATTTTTTAAGAGAAAGATGGCTTTTTTTTTTTACACAGCAGGGAAACTTTATTTTGGGGAGAAACGTTTTTGTTTTTTCCTTTTTTATACTGCTTCATCACAAGCAAAAAACAAAAAATAAAAATCTGTGTGCAGATTAGCAGAACACTGAGCCCACTGGAGCTCTAATTGGTGCCTTTAAACCAATAAGAGTTTTGCAAGTGTTGGTCATCCATTCATTGAATGAAATTTTGGCACATGGATTAGATATTTTGTGGAGTGTTTTTCGAAATTATATGGATAGAATAAAAACTGTGTACAATTATGATGTGACTCAAGAACCAGTTATAAAGGCTCTTAATAGTAGGCCACCCAGGAGAACTGGGATATTGGAAAATTAGACAGTAACAGACATTTGACATCGCCTATAAACTTAACTTAAATATTTAAGTTTTGTGAAGAAAGTAAGAAATTTGAATGTGTAATCCCAGAATTAATGAAAGAGGTGAAATTCCAAGAAAATAATTTGAATTCTGACTGGGGAGTTATTGGAAAGAAAAAGCCAGTATTCTGAGATTAAATTTGAAAATAAAGAAAAAAGAAAAATATTTAGCATTAGCTCCTTAAATTATTAGTCTATTAAGTCATGCTATTTTTCCCAGTGTTTGTTACTGTTCCTTGCCCCAAAAAATGGTAAAAGGAAAAAAAACTAAAATAACAGCGGCTTTTTATTGGAGAACAATGTCTTTTTGATAACACATTCATTCGCTGACCGTTAAAAAAAATAAAGAAACACTTTCACTACAGCTGGAGTGACGTAAAATAATTCATTTATTTACGGAACTATATATAACTTCACATCCAATGTATATTTCCATCAACATTTCGCACAGTAATAAACCTTTAATCCCTTTTACTTTTAGTGTTTAACATGTCGGAGTGAGAGCTGTGCGTCAACGGAACATTCTGTGTCTCAGTCTTCTCAGAGCGGACAGTGACATTTATTTGAGGTAGATTCAGTAGATTCAATAATTTTCTACAAGAAACATCACCAACTGACTCCATCTGAGTTCTTTTGTCTTCTGTACCATATTAGACCGAGATTATTGAGTTAATAATATTTTAAATATTCGGACTGCGCCATATTCAGCAATGAAAAAGTGACAAAAAAAAGAAAAAAGCATCCCCTCAAAAATGTGTTTTCTCTGGCCTCGGCTTCCGGGGATAGAAATTATTACTGGATTCATTTTTATTTTATATCGTTTTCGTTTTTACTTGATGTGACTTTACAAAGAAAAATGGTATTTAGTTTATCAGGTAATTTATTCATGTTTTAAAAAGAAATTCTTAAGTTTTGATTTTACATCACGTCGCCATGACGTCTTATCTTTTAACCTTTTTGCAGCTGAATGTTTACAAACTTTAGAAAACTTTTAGATCGTGAAAATGAAATAAAAAATACATCACGATTTATGGAAAACATATTTGTGATACTCTCATATCTCAGTGGCATTAAACCAACTAACAGCAACATGACAGCACACGGCAAAATAAAAAAATAAATAAATAAAAAAAAAGAGGAAATAGGCCAGATCAGTTTCTTATAGTTCTTACAGTCATGAGTATTATAACCTATCTTAGTGTCATAACTTGGGTCGGACAAATATCTATCAGTCAACACCTCTTCTGATGGGCCTAAACTCACACTGAAAACTGATATTTAATAATTCTGCCGCGCAGCTCGTGTGACTGTGATTTGGTATAAATTACAAAAAAAAAAGAAAAATCCCGGGCAAAGAAAAATAACCAGAAGCATGCCAGTTAGCTGAGCTGAAATTAAAAAAAAAATAGTAATAATTTTTTGCACCTCTTCAGCGGCGCGCCTCACAGACCACAACATACTCTACATTTACTCCACTCGTCATTTGTTATAATTTATTTATTATTTTCCGCACCAGCGCCATCAGATGTGGAAACACCACCACTCGACACCAGATAAAAACACGTTTTTGGGGGGGAGACAGATGTTTTTGACACTGTGGCAACATCTGGTCTACAGTACTGCAGGGGTGGAAACATCAAAAGGCAGAAATACCACAAATATCAAACACCTACAGTCAGATTCGTGTGTCGAGTTAAAAATCACACCAGGAGAGAAGAAGATCAACGCGGTGTCCATCGGGATGTTTTCCTCCCACCTTGTTTGCGTGTTGTCCTTTCATTCTCCCTTGTTTCGCGCATCATTACACGTGCGCAGCGGTGTGTTTAGGTTCAGTCAGTCAGTGGTTTTTATCTAATTTGAATCCAGAGTCTCTGAGGAGGTTTTTTAAGGGGGGGAAGGAGAAGAGGAGGAGGAGGAGGAGGCAGGGTCACTGGTTGAGCTCCAGAGCCCAGACCTGCTGCGGCCACCCGGTCCGGCCCTTCACCTTCTTCTCGGCTCCTAAAGACTCCTGCAGGCCGTCAGTCTGTGGCACCAAACACACACATGATCATCAGCAGGGCGGCTAAAACACAGTGACCTCAAACTCAGTTCAGTTTAGTGAGAGTTACCACTTTTAAAATAACCATGCATTACATTCCCTGCTTTATTTCCACACGATGTAACCTATATTCATATTGCAGGCTGACGCTCCTCCGGAAGTCTACACCGGAAAGTCCTATTAAAATATGACATATGCTGTTTTTCGTCACCTACACAAACAATCGGGGGCTTCGGTGACGCAATCAGGGTCATGACATCACAGGCTTTCATTAAGTTAAAATAAGTAAAATCTGATCACAACATTTAACGTAACGAAAATAGTATAACAAAATAAATGCGTATGATATAATATGAAATATTAAATAGTGAATGAATATATTAAAATAAACAGCACTGCTGCTATTTTACTAAAACAGAATGTTTGTATTTGTTTTAAGTAAATAAGGGTAAGCTATATTTATTCTTATTATTATTATCATTATGCACACAAACCGTGTCGACCTATACATGTTTTGAGAAAATGTAACTTAAAAGCGTAAAATGTAACTACATATTTATGGGGATATAACTGATGGCTAATTGTCATTTTGGTGATCAGCAGATGCAGATATAGTAATGTAGTAATAATATGTATGTGTAATATATCTGTAGTATGTATAATCAAAATGTGCCTGAGTGATTTCAGTGGATATGAAGATATAAGGGTCCTAACACCATGTGTTTTTAATGAAGTGTTGATTTTTATTTTATTTGTAAATACTACAGCAAAGCTGTGAGTATAGCTTGTTATAGTGTATCATAAAAGACAAAAAATAAAATATAAAATTGGCTGCACTCTACACCACAGTTATATTCAGGATCTCTTGCGCTAAGAATATACTTTATTTATTATACAGTTTCGTTGGGAATTGTTTGTTTAATTCAGATAGAAATAAGACTGAAAAAGTAAAACTATAAAGCTTAAAATAATATATAGTATTTTGGTTTTGTTTTTAAACTCTGGGGTTGCTGCTGTCTGATAAATCTAAGCATATTGTTAATTTTAACCTTAAAATTTTGTCTTTCCTTTTTAACTCATTTGTCAGGCCCTCAACTATTTTCATAGAGACTCAAACTTTAACTTATTAGTTACTGAACTGTTTTGAGTTGGTTGTGAGTTACTTTGATTAGCACTAGGCTTCTACAATCGTGACTCACCGACTCCCGTTTCCTTTTCAGATCCCGGTTTTCAAATTTCTTAATTTCGGCCTTAAAGCCCTCCGTCTCTCCGGTATCTTTGGCCAGGACGTCCATCAGGTAGGCGATGTAACTGGTCGCCAGGCGTAAAGTTTTAATTTTAGACAGTTTTGTGTCCGCGGGGACGTTGGGGATACACTCCCTCAGCTCGGCGAAAGCTGTGTTGATGCTCTCCGTCCGCCGGCGCTCTTTCTTTGGCCCCGACGTTCTCCTCTTCCCCATCCCCGCCTGGAGCCCCTCCAGCCGGGCGTCGTGCGTCGCTCCGGGCGCCCCGTGCTCCACGGCCGGGTAGGGCGCCTGGATCTGGAAGTCCGGGGGCATCTCGCCGTGGTTCACCACCCAGCTCTGGAAGTACGGCGCATCTTGATGACACCGCTGCACGAACGGAAAGGGTTCGTGCATCAGGTGGTGGTGATGCTGGTAGCCCCCGATGAGGTTCATGTTGAGCGGGGTATCAGATGTGGTCGTTGTCGTGTTTTCCGTCGCCCTCGATCTCTCTCCGGTGCTGCCCCACAACGGTCTCTGCTCGGGGATCTGCAGCCAACACAACTCATTCAGTACTTAGATATGTATTCCCCTGAATGCATTAACGAGTCGAGCCAAACGAAACCACCAACTTTTACATCGTCGTCAATCTCAGAGTAACTTCAGCCGAGGTGAAACAGGCCGTAAAAAAGTTTATAATTCCAGAGACCAAATCTCGGTGAAGTGCTGGGCTCCTCTTGTGTGTCTCTCTTGCGACCGTTTCCCGAAGAGGCTGCTCTGATTTGCCCAAGAAATTTGACCCCAGTGAAGGTGTGAGGCCCCCAGGTTTATATGATTTGGATGTCAGCGTGGAAAGGAGGCAGCCAATAGAGGAAAGCGCCCAGGATGGGAGGAGAGTCTGGAGAGGTTTGTAATAACATGCGCCATGGTGCCATAATCTCACGGCACTACACAAGCAAATATCTGCATGTTGGAGTTAGTTGCTGGCTACGCAGACTTGCACTCATGAAAAAAAGGGGGCTAACTGTCTCGAGTTGTGTTTAAAAACAGGGTTTTCTGAAGGTTTGGGGAGGTTTTACGCACGGAATTTACGCTCCCTCTGTTTGGCTACGGCTGTTTATTAGCTGTGATTTTTGTAATTCAGAGGCAAAAATAATTATGTTATTGTTCTTGTTAACTAGTAGGTTGTCGTGCAGGAAACTCAAGTATATGAACATCGCAGAAATTAAATCAGGAATATCGACTGATTTTGGTTTTGTGCGCACGAAATGAAAAAATATTAAGATATTATCTGTACTAAAAAATACAGATAACCTTAATCTGACCATTTAACTTTTTTTAAATCTACAGACTTGGTATAAAGGCGCATATACTGAGACTTAGTATCCCCGTCTCAAACAGCTGAACTTTTCGATACATTAAGTGTCTAATTTTGTATTTAAAAAAATGAATTTTTGAATAATGGACAGGTATTGGTAGGCACTTTTCTACATGACAGTTTATCCGGTTTATTTTAATCCCACTTCATGTGTTGCATCACGCCATAAATATTTTTCTGGAAATATAAAATTATTTCTCTGCTTTCCTTTCCAGCTCCCTCAGCCTGATGCTTGTTTAAGATTTTCCTGGATTTTTCATATTTTCTTAAACGCGTAATGGTGATCTTGTGCGTTAATTGGCTGCATTTCGACAGTATTATCAGTCTCTACTTCTCCAGTAATAACACAGGCTAAAGGTTTGTGTCAGAGCGCCCTGGGAAGTGTAAATGAACGGTTTGATAAATTATTTGGTACTTTTGAGACAGACACAGTCCGCGGCCTGTTGTCATCATACCTTAGCAGCATAAGGAATAGCGGCTTTATCTCCGCATTAATTCCCCCCCAGCTCCTTACACACTATACACATCATCTTGTCTGCATCGCCTAAAAACATTATCCCATTACATTACATGACCTTGACGCTATTTAGAAACCATTTACGGCCGCGTCTTATCTAAATACTGCCATAAATCAGGAGGTGTCACCGTCCAGCAGGGTTACATGTATTCCATAAAAGCTCTCCTGGCCTGCTCACTGTTTACATTACGGCAGTTTGCAGCATATTTCACCGTCCACCCCTGCTGCAATAAATAATCATCAGTCACAACTTTATGTCCCTTATATTACACGGATGTACAGAACACTGCACGGAAACTTCAGGTAATATTTCTCAATGCGCATATAGTGTTTCATATGAAACACCTTAAAGCACTTATTTTTAATGTTCTGTTCCTTTATATTTCTGAAATATATTACGCGCACACAGTCTACACAACCTTGGTTAATGATCTTAAAGTCGCTTCTTTGTTTGCTTGTTTGTTTGTTTTGTTTTTGTGATATAATTCAGTCTTAGTTATGTCATATGTCTGTATTCCCTGCTATATAATGCCTATGATATGGCTATGTTATAATTATAAAGTACACACTTGTCAGTTGCATGTATAGTTTTTAGACAGTGCAATTAAGTATTTGTATTTTGTTCAACTTTACCATGAATTAGAGGGAAATATGGAACTTCTGACTCGACTTACATGTGGTTATGGGTTTCTTTTGCGAGTCAGATATAACAGCCAAAACATATTTTGACTCAAAGAAATGCATTGCTGTAGTTATAATTACCCAACGAGGTTGCACCATCTGCAACACACAACATTACTAAGCTGCGTTCACTTTAATGCATCATTAATTTAACACTGTGAGGGGATTCGTTCATAATAATGAGCATTTCATTTTAGATTCTTACTTACACTATGACTTTTAATTCACTAACATCTTTAAACAGTACTGGAGCATTCTAATAATAACCTTAAATAATTGTCTTTATTTTGAAAATAAAGTGCCTCACATGAGAACAGACAAAACATCAGCTAAAACTGTAACACAACTGAAATGACTTGGACAATACAGAGGAAAAGATTCATAAAAATGACACATTATTAAAAGTCAAAAGAGACAGGGTGAAAGGGGACTCCACAGTAAAGAATGAAATGGTTATGAAAACACATTTTTGTGGAGATTGCAACAGTTCTTTAAATTATTGACAATGAATAATGAATTACAGGATCTGTAAAGGTCTTGGCTCCATGCAGTATTTCAACAATAATCCTAAAGACACCTACAGTGTCCCTGAGGTGCTTTCATATCTTTGTTTCTTATCAGACTTCATAGCATCTGTATCTGGTACCTAAAAACCTTTGTAGCCCCACAGCTGAATTCAAATACATTTTGACATTTTATTAAGCAGAACTCAGATGTGCAAAAATATAGTATAATGCAAAAACTTTATAATATGAATACATTTCAACATATGTTGTATTTTTGCAAGGAGGGACATTCAACACTTGTCATAACATCAATTGCACAAACAAACCCCACTGCGTCTTCTATAATTGATCAAACTTTATTTGTATGTTTTGCACATTATTTTCAATTCAAAGTGACTGACAAGTAAATACAGTACAAATATAAGCAACATGTACGTCTGCATAAAACAATATTACTTTATACTTTATTTTAATGCAAGCTGTTGTTGCTTATGAGCAGTATGAGGACACATCCTCCTCTCCGTCCTGTTTGCCACTCACATGTTACCTCCGCTGTCAGCATGAAAAACACCATACTGCCTCCTGAAAGAAAACCTGACACTGTTGATTAAGACGTCCACTACACAGAGATGAAATACAATACTGGTAATACTCCCATCCACCTCTCACTCTTTCTCTCCTGCCCTCTCTGTATCACTTTCTCCTCCACCTCTTATTCTGCTCCTCTCTCTCCATTCTGTCTCTCAATGCATCACCTTCAACCAGAACTTTTGCTCTTTTTGATCTCCTTCTTCTCTTTTTTGTCTTAACTTGCTATCGCTGGAGGTGCTGAAAGACCTGGGCAGCAGTAATAGTCTCTTCATATTTTGCTTTCAACCCCAATAGACTCCAGTCATCTCTCTCTCTCTTTCTCTCCCCCTCTTGCTGCTTTGCCAGAGGAAATATCCAAAATAGGTCATAGGGAGCCATCTTGGCCATGTTATGAATTCTCCTCATAATTGTTTGTGTCATCATGTAGATTTTTCAATAGACACTGCTTCCCTCCTCTTCAGAGTGCTTACCCTCAACTCTACATTTCCAAACAAATATTCCCTCTGATTCAAAGTCGAGCACGCGCAGCACGGAAAACGCTGCCGAGCACGCTCAGCCCCAAGTGTTTATCATACAGGGGCTCTTACAGTATATATATCCACCTCTGGCGTGCATCGAAGCTGACACGCAAAGCTAATTAAACCCACTGGGTGAAATTAGACATGGCGGCTCCTCCTCATTCTGGGAAATGTGGGCAAACTGGGTCATGCCATGGCAGTCTGGAGTTCAGAGGTGCAATGCCTGATGGGAGAAGAAACCCTATTCAGTGTCCACCTGGATAATGTGGAGGAAGACAGGGGGCACAAGGTGCTAAAAATGACCATTTGTATTCAATTTATACATACCCTGTTCTTTTCTAATCTATTCAAGGTCACACGGAGGTCAGATCTCATCTCATCAAGCCAGCAGAGCAGGGTTTTGGAGATAATCTAATAAAAGAATTGGGATAACAAGATCATTCTTTGGAAAAGCAAGTGCTGCTTATTCTCATGCAATTCTGATTTAAGTTTTGAATCACAAGCTTTGCCGTCTCAAGTATTGCTGGTTGTCAAATTTGGAGTCATGTTCAGTGCAGTCTTCTCTCAGACATTCAAAGGATTAAAGGCTCAATTCACACAAATGACAAAATACACCAGTATTTGCTTTTATGTTCCCACATTTTTAGATATCTGTTTGTAGATATATGTAGCACCATTTCCTTTGGAATTTTTTTTTAATCAAATACAATGCTCTGTGGATTATTCAGATTAAAAGGATATTGTTTCTGTGGAGTTTTTTTCAAATGTCTTTTAAATGTTTTTTTTAATTTTCAAAACTGTGAGCATTTACTGATATAAATTCAGATATTTCAAAACCTGGGTAAAGAACACTAGAAATAAGGGAGGAAAGTGAAGTCAGTTTTTGTTACAATGTATCCAACAAATGAAATAAGATCCAGAATACTCTTTCCTCACAGTTTTAATTTATTCATTTGCCATCTTTTAGCTATCGTATTTTATTGTGTTTTCAATTCCGTAACTTTTAGCTGCAATGTTGTGTGTTTTCCATGTAACTGCTACTTGTAAGACTTACCGCAGAGTAGCCGTCAGCAAGATTTTCCTCTGTAAATCAAATTAAGACAATCAATCACCCAGTGGAGGCTCTGAGCTGAAATCATACTGATATCTCTGAGCTATGTCTGTTTGTTCACAGGTGCGTTCTGGTGAAATACGATCTAACTGCTGGTGATGCCATTTTAATGTCTCACATCCTTTAGCTTTATTGTATTATATGCCTGACACTATCTAGCACATATAATATGGCTGTGAATTGTCAGTCATGTCATTTTTTTATCATTTCAGTTAAAATTGCTGTAAATTATTTTGGATTAATGTTTTAGTGGATTGGAATAGTTTAGTGTAAAAATAAATAAAACACATCCTGCAATGTTTGATGCACAGAATATATATATCTAAAAAAAAGGTTCTTTTTGTATAAATATACAAATAAGGCTGAGTCCGAGCTGATTCTTCTCAAGCTACAGCTTAAGTAGGCACTAAAGACAAGACATTTAATTGTTTGTCATTTGGGAGCTTTACCAGACCATTTACTTTTACTACAGCCACAACACAACAGGTTTTTTTTCCAGTTATCTTCCACTTTCAAGTCTGTGTCTTTATCTGAACACGGAGAATTCGCCACCATGTTAGAAGTTGCATTCTTCTGTTGTTATATATATTTGTATTCTCTTCTGTCATGTATCCATTGATAAGCGGTTGTCGTCTCTGGTCTCTCTGGTCTCTCTGCACATCTGCGTCTCAAAGCTCCACAAACTGTCCTCTAACTGCTGTAATTCTGCCCGTCCTCAGCCAATAAAGATAAGAGCAGGACGGCTGGAATGTGGAGCAGAGAGGTGACAGTGACGGGATGAAGGGACGTAAACTGACATAAACTCCAACACTTTCTGTAACAACCTTTACAGCTTTTTTTCTTTAGTCATTTGGACACTGTATTCAACATGACCAGGCACTTTTTATATAAACGAATGTCAGCTGTACTACTCCAGCTGTTATAAAGCAGCACTAATTCAAACTATAGGCAGTTCTTGTTGGTGCTCTTAGGAAGAAGACAGAAACATTATTTGCTGTACAGAAAGTGTTTAGTTTGTCAACAGCAGCAGTAATTTGATCAGAATTAATAACAGAATCAGAAACCTAAATGTCAACAACAGAAAATCAAAAAGAAAATTGATTGATTTTTGGGTATTTCAGTGCACAAGTAAAAACAAAAAAACTGTCAAGCTCATCACATAGAACTACAACCTATGAATATTTCCGTTATCAGTTAATCTGCCAATAGCATTTTTATTTAATCAATTAAAATGTCCATCAGAATATCCAAAAAAACAAAGTTGATGTCTTCACATTGCTTGTTTTGTCCGACCAAGAGTCAAAAAGTTCAGTTTTTAATTATGTAAAGTTAGAAACCAGAAAATGTTTGATGTTTTTGCCTGATAGATAATGGTTTCATTGGTAAAAAAGATTAACACTGTGTCATGATGATAATCTCTGTGACACACAGGAAACACTTTAATATCTCTCAAGGAAACATAAAAACATCTGACACTGTAATGAGGACATTTTCTGTTTGTGACGCGTCCTTTTAATTAAAATGATTCATTGACTAATCAAGTCGAGCAAATCGGTCAGCCTAAAGTTAATCAATGCTTTTTTTGACAATCAATAAAAAATATGCTTTTTCTTAATGTCTAAATTCCAAACATTTATCAGTTATTCTTTTTCAAAAGTGAGTATTTGCTTGTTTTTTTTATGTTTGATAGTTTTAAATCCTTGTTAGCTTTATTCAAAATAAAAAAGGAATTTTAAGAGTGAAGAAGAGGAACATAAGGAACAGTTGCTATTAATATTTGACTTCGTAAAGACCATATAACTCAATAGTCAATTGGGGATATACGTGATAGATTAGCAGATAATGAAAATAATTTTTCTTTGGTAATTATAAAGCAGGAGTTATACCAGAACATGTAATTCAGCTTTTAATGTGTCAGTCACAAGCTTTACTTATCCACGTTTATCCTCTCTTTATACTTACACTGGTCAAAAGCATCAAACCAAGCCTCCCCCTCCACACACACACACACACACACACACACACACACACATATACACACACACACAGCCAGGTCCTCTGCTCTGGACTCGTGGACCACCGGCAGGTCGGGCTCTAATGATTTCACAGCAGCAGATTTAACAGAGGGTGGCTGCTCTGTGTCAGACGACTCCAGAGGCTTTAGAGAGGCTGACAGTCAAAACATCGACATAAAGGTTTGACCCTGAGAAATCTTGAGGTGGGGACGGTTCAGGGACCAACTTCTCTAAAAGCATTTTAACACCACAGAGGCTGCAATACTCCACTGAATATTTTACAGAGTGAGTAATAAGTGTTACGACCTGAAAAGGAACATCAGCCAAGATTCAGAAGTCTGACCCAGTGAAACAGTGAGTTTGGAGAAGTTTTAATGACCTCATATGTGTGTTATGCACATTTGTAGACTGAATACATTTTTTTAAATAAATTAACACTGTTTGCCCCTCAAGTTTACTTTATCATTTCAAATTTAAATGATGTATTTGTTAAATTTTACTAATTTTGTTTCTCATTTTTTACTCATTAGCATTAGCATTGCTAATTCTCAACTACAGCTATAGACTGAACCACAATGTTTGTCTACAACTGTACTGAGCAAACGCTGCCTCAGTTAGTTACCTAAGAAAAGGCCCACCTAAAATACCATTAACAGTTTAAGTGTACACTATATTTAGAACATTTTCACCACTTAACCTTGCTGTCAGATAGTGATTTACAACAGGGAACTAAAGCCAATATCTCAAAGCCACCGGATAGGATTGACAAAAACAGTAATTTTATTTAACAGAACACAGAAATTGCTGGTCTCCTGCTGCCTCTATCACTTTGTATGTAAGGTAAAGTGGGAAAAATACAACACATATAGGGTATGCAATGGTTAATTATTTTGTTTTAGGTGGCTAAAAGGTACATTTTGCTGTGGACCCTTCCACAACAGCATATAGCAGCTTCAATGCCAGTAGATTTGATTCATCAAAGACACATGCAAAGCAAAACAGTATATAAAATAAGCACAGCAAATTATATATCTGTAAATGTTACAGTTACAACTGAGAATGACAAAAGAAATAGTTTTCCAATTTCACATTTTTCTGCAATTAAAATCAAGTTGTCTACCTGGAAGAGATTGTTGTTGGCACAGTGGCACATCGATCAACACTGTGAGTTTCAGAGTGTGTGTTATTTTGAATTCTCATGGAGATCAAAAAGCTTGCAAAGTACTTTGTCTAATATTGGTGTAGAAATAAAAACATGTCTTGAATTGAAATATTACATGCATTGTTAATCTCATGTATGCTATATATTGACACTTTTGTACAATGTTGAAAATTTTCTTTAAAAAAATCTTTAAAAAAAAAAAAAAAT